>CAUYRH010076800.1:0-24896 GCA_963574655.1 Perodicticus potto
GCATATTTGAAGGGTCAGGAGAAAACTTCTAAATACGGATCAAAATTGTTTTCACATGGTAAATGAGAAAATATCATGAATGTTATATCAATCAGGTTGATAAAAATATCTCCAATTGTATGTGAAGCCTGCACACTGTACCCCATGACTGAATTATTGTACACAGCTATGACTCAATAAAAAATAAAAAAAATTAAAAAAAGACCCAAATCAAAAAAAAATAAATAAATAAAAGGACGCATGCTAATGTTTTGAAGGATTGATAACTGAACAGAAGTAGAGTGAATTCAATTGTAGAGGGACAGTGAAATAGGAACATGAACAATCCCTACTCCAAGATAACATTTGTTTGTTTTTTTAAAAAACAAGTATAGACGAAGTCAAGTCAATAGAGTACAAAGAAACTGGGACTCTTCTTCATTTTGAATGGGAATCTAAATCTGCACTGCCATTTTGAAGAATAATAGTCTATCTCTTAAATATTAAGTTGTTCATAACTCATGACAAAACAATTATTTTCCAAGGTATATAGGGCAAAGTAGTATTTCTTTGGCTATTTATGTTTTCAAAACTTTAAAACTGTTTAACTCATTGCAAAATGATAATTTTGCGAAATAAATCATCACACACATGGATGATGTAGCAATGTGAAATGTTATAAAAGATTTTTTGGCTTGGTGCCTGTAGCACAATGGTTATGGCATCAGACAAATACACCAAGTGTATTTGGTTCGAACCTGGCCCAGGCCAGCTAACCAACTGTAACAAAAAAATAGCCAGGCATTGTGGCAGGTGACTGTAGTCCCAGCTATTTGGGAGGCTGAGGCAAGAGAATCACTTAAGCCCAAGAGTTTGAGGTTGCTGTGAGCTGTGATGCCACAGCACTCTACCAAGGGTGACATAGTGAGACTCTGTCTCAAAAAAAAAAAAAAAACAAAAACAAAAAACAAGTTTTCATATGCTTACTTTTGGTAATTGTATATACTTCAACATAGATAACTAACAATTCATGGATTGACACTGGTCCACAAATCACACTTTATGTGGTATTGCTCTATCAAAAGACTTAAACCCACGCAAAGGAGAAGAGGCTCAAATAATCACAGTAGCACGGTTTATAATAGCAAACAAAACACAAATTAGCTAAATGACTCTCAACTGATGAACAGCTAAATTGTGAAATATTCATACATATGCTATAGTTAGTGATAGTAATGAACTAAGATTACATATATAAAAGCTGGCAAATATTAAAAGCCTAATATTGAACACAAAATGTAATTTTCAAAAGAATGCACGTCATATGAAAGTATTTTATAACACAAACATGATTACTTTTTTAAAGGAATTCATATATTTTTAACAAACATAATAGGAGTATTAAGAACCAAATTTAGGATACTTAACTACTTCTAGGTGTGGGAAGAGAAGAAAATTTATTGGATAGGGCTCTTGAACTATATTTACATTATTATACTTCTTTAGCTGAGTAGCAGGTTGAACTGTGTTGATTATGCTCATCATCTATTTTGCATGTTTAAAACATCTCATGATTTGAAAAGAAAAAAAAAAGATAAATTCACAAAATAGTTAACAGCTTAGAATTATAACAATCATTCAGATCTGTTATTCTCCAACACAGCTGAATTTCGCTTGCCATTCTTTATAGAACTTCACATTGTGAGTAGTTAATATCAAGACAGCATAAGTATACTACCTGTGATTTTTGTTGCCTCATACTCCTTTCCCTAAGTCCCCCTCTATATGAAGCAAGTCTTTTCCAGGTACGCATGTATAGGGAGCCTTAGCCAATCAGAGGAGATTTCATAAACATTGTAATAATAATGGAACATGATGGTGCCTCTCACATTGTGAACCAAGATTAACTACTAAGGGCTTTTCATTTTCATATTCCACATTAAACATTGCCTATATATATGTTAATTATAAATAAACAAACAATTGCTATACTCTGTTTACAAAATGGAAAAGGCATTAATAAATATGTCGATCAAAGCATTTAATTAATAATTTAAATCTAGCTAGGATTTGCTTCAGTGGTCAGAGTGACTTGTGCATTCTTTGCTATAGTCTCTTGAGGTTTAAAAAATGTATTGAGGTTCTCAAATGTTAGGTAGCAGTGCAAATAGTCCTACCTTAAGAATTACATTACACTCTACACAGAGAAAGTAGAATCTATTATACTTTTAATTACAATTACTTAATCATTTATGCAACACTCTCAATGCAGAATAACTTAGAGTCATTTTATTTATTGTCAAAGTAGTAAAACAATAAGGTTATTAAACTCTCCCATTGTTTTACTGTATGTTTTTTTCTTTTTATGATTGTGATCAGCAAAAAGTCCTAGCTCTGGGAGACTGTTTATGAATGTAATTATAATTATGAATACACATGCAAAAGTGTACTCATAACTCCTACTTTAAATACACTGATAAGAAAAGTACAACTTTTCTCTTGGACTTCTTATAAGTTTGTTTTTAAGTAATTAACAAACTGATGACATATTTCACACTTAACTAGAAGTGACTAGATTAGGGATAGAAAAATTGCTGCTATGATTTTCTAATATTATGGTTTTCTAAACTTTCTTACAACCTAAACTATTGCTGGAGTAGAAATCAGGCATATTTCTTTAAAAATGCCAAAGATGATGATTAAGTACAGGTTAAGACAGACACGGCCTATCATTGATTTTTTCCACATTAATTTGATCTCCACTCCCAAAGTTCAATTTATGACTCATTGGATCAAAGAGTGAAATTCAATTGCATCTGACTCATGTACTGAGCATATGTTTTTTCCATGTTAGCTTTTGTGAAGTTTGAGAACATGGCCCTACTCCCTTGAATACTTGGCTGTTGGGAGAGACAAGACTTTGGAATACTAAATTTTTTAAGTAAAAAAATAGATCAAACAACTCACATGTCACATCATATCTTGCAGCATAGACAAGCTGACTTCAGAAAACTTGGACTTTTCTTCATGTATCACTAACTAGTTGAATGACTTTAAGTGTCACTTTTAACTTCCTTGGGTCTTGGTTTCATCATCTGTAAAATTAGCAGGTCAGATTGCACGATGTGACATCATCAACTGTCTCAGACTCTTGGTCCTTACATAGGATTTGTCAACTGACCTCATTCTATCTTCTTTACACCAGGTTGAAACTTGAGTTGAGTAGAAGGATGAAAAGAAGTAGTTTAGAATTGCAAATTCTATAAAAGTCATTAGTGTTGACCTCTGTCCTGAGATTTCTCCTTAACATAGGGAAAATACATAATAAGAGAAAACATTTATAGAATTTACATTACAGTGAAAATTTATTTCTGCTTAGAAAAGTACCCTAATGCCCCTCCAATGCCATTTATTTTCCTGCTTAAAACTATAGAGATCAATTCTAAAGAGGAAAATTCAGTAGTTCTGTAATCCCATCTATGTCCACAGTATCATACATGACACAAACATGCTTATATAGAATTTTAAGTGTATAGAAAAAAAATCACTAGATAAACAACTCAACTACTGATTTAAAAATAACACTACATCTGCCTGGCACAGTGGCTCATGCCTGTAATCTTAGCACTCGGGGAGGCTCAGGTAGACAGAATTGCCTGAGCTCAGGAGTTCGAGACCATCCTGAGCAAGAGGGAGACCCTGTCTCTAAAAATACCTAGGTGCTGTGGCAGGTGCCTGTAGATCCAGCTACCTGGGAGGCTGAGGCAAGAGGATCACTTGTGCCCAAGAGTTTGAGGTTGCTGTGAGCTATGATGTCATGGCACTATACCAAGGGCAACAAAGTGAGACTCTGTCACCCAAAAATAAATAAATAAATTAATTAATTAATTAATTAATTAATTAATACAACTACATTTACTTGGCAAAATTAAATTATTTTATTTTTGAAACTTTGACCTTTTTAAATGGTTACCTTTGGGTTTGAAATTCTTTTGTGTCTTGTTTTTCATTACTTGTGGTCTGTATATATTTATAGGTTTATGGCTGCAGATGTTAATGGATTGATGGAGCAAGTGACTCTTCACTCAACCTAACTGAATTAGCTTATTAAATGTCTCTGATTCTCTTCTCTATGCACTAGAGGTGTGGAAAACTTTCCAGTGCAACAAAACAATTTTAAGACACACTACCATAGTGAATAATTAAATGGGGATGCGAAGGTAGATAAGCTAGATTAGACAGTATTAGACCCAACAGCATTGCCATAGCTTATTAACATATTTATTCATGCATGGTTGATTTATTCTTTCAGAAAACATATGCTAAAATTCTGGCATGGGTGAATCACACTTCTAGGCTCTGTTATGAATGAAGAGATGAAATGAAAAAAGTTGCTGTCTTTAAAGAAATTGTCTTGGATAGTTCTGTGGAATGTTCAATTCATCTGTCTATCCATTCATTTATTCATTTATTCAATCACTCTTCATCAATTATTGTGTATCAGAGCTGTGCTAAGCTCTTTAATCACTAACCATGGAAAGTATACAGTTAGTAATTAATGAAAAGTTACCCACTTTAAGAAATATGATATACTTCAAGATTATATCCCAAAGAAATAAAAAAGGCCTGAAAAAAATCTTATTAAGAGGGTGAGTACAAGGTCAGAAAATATCAAAATTTCATTAATGGGGTAGATTCAAGACAAAAGACCAAGGGGAATATTGGAAAGTTCATTGAGAGGCACTTAATTTTTAAAATAATTTTCCCTAAAATGGAACAACAAGCTTAATTAGCCTGTAGTTCAAGACTCAATTCTTCTAAAAAATTCCTTTTCCCTCGTCTCCCTTTAGAAAAACCTCCAAAATCAATGCCAGGCGACAGCTGATCTATTAATATTTCCTCTGTGACAAGACAACCTGAAAACAAACAGAGACAATTATATCCTTCTCCCAAAGGGATTCTTAATATAGAAAAGCCAACATATATCCCTATCATTTGTGAAATAATTCTCCTTTGGCTTAAGTATTTGCTGACAAATATTTTGTCTGCTGTTGCAAAATCATCTCCTGATCCTGGAAACTACTTCACAGTCATTAACTTCATCTTGTCCCATAGACCTTGTTCCAGAGCATATCGCTTGGAAATCTAATTTGTTATTACTTAGTATTTAACTTCTGTTTTTATACTTTACTTTTTAAAGGATAGAAGAAATTTGTGCAAATATCAAGGTTAAGTATAATGCTTATTAACCTTTAAGATTTGGGGATTTTACTATGACTTGTTCTAAGGAAGCTGCTGAACAACAGAGAGCTAAGTCCAAAGTACTGAGACTAGGAGACCCATGGCCAGTCCTCCTCAGATCCACTATCTAGATACATATGTATGAGAGAGCATTGGTGTGTGTGTGTATAAATATGGTAGAACTTTCATAGTTGACCACCTCCCTACATTAACCATCTCCTTAAACCGACCTAATTTTCATAAACTGGACATTCACCACATGTACAGATCAGTCCAGTAGGCCTAGTTCCTTATGTTGATCAGTTTGTTATAGTCCCTTGGGTATAGTCCCCTTACAGAGGTTCTATTGCATATACAGCGCATACGTGTGTGTGTATTAATATATTATCTCTTTAATTCTACAGTGAAGATGTTGAAGATTGCTTTTAGAGATTTGAATGCCCATAAATTTTAAAATTTATTCCAAATCACCTATACACTGGTGATTTCAACTTTGGATTTCTTGTTTCTTTAGATCAGTGGTTCTCAACCTGTGGGGCGTGACCCCTTTGTAACAATGAAAATATAGGGCGTCATTAGGAAGGTTGAGAACCACTGCTTTAGATCTTTACTTGATGAACATGAGAACATGTTGTAACTTCATTGGCCTGGTTGGAAAGGTCCAAAAAAGTGAAAAAGTCCACTATTTTAGATAGTGGACTTCTTACTTTTTAAAAATATTTTTCTTCAAATATTTTATCCTTGTTATTTATAATACCATTTCCAAATTCCCTCAAATGAATTAAGTGAGTTATTTATTTTGCAAGACAGGTTCTTGCTCTGTCACCCAGGGTAGAGTGGAGTGGTGAGAATACTGCTCATTGATACCTTGAACTCCTGCGCTCAAGTGATTTTCCTGTTTCAGTCTCAGTAGCTGAAACTGCAGGTGTATCCCACCTAGTAATTCTTCTTTCTTTCCTTCCTTCCCTTCCTCCCTTCTTTTCTTCTGAAACAATGTTTTGCTATGTTGCCCAGTATGGTATCAACATGCTGGCCTCGGACAATCCTCCCACCGTGGTCTTCCAAAGTGCTGAGATTATAGAAACATGATCCATTATGCCCAGCCAAAGTCCCTCGAATTTAAAACTAACATCTATTTTTAAGATCTTTTATCCCTCATATTTTATTTTAAGCCATTAAAAAAATTCATTACTCCTTTATGAGGCCCCATGGATTCTCCTGCTTATTTGTCTTCTAATTACTGAATAACAGTTCAGGTCTTTACAAATATGAGAGCCTCTTTAACGATTTGTCTTCTATCCATCTGTTGCAGGTGCCAAGAAATCATGAAATCTTCCTATTACATCTTCCTATTACAAAGCTTCTGTCACCACAATTCATTTGCTCAATAATACGGGCTATCTCTAATAGCTAGCATAAGCATGACAGGTCATCCTAACTAAGACGTATTTGAGAAATGGAAATTCTATTATTATTATGCTTAGGCGAAAGGCATAAGCTAGGACTGCTCTAGTAAATGGAGATATATGGTTAGTTCAAAAAATAAATGACCCAGACTTTCCCTCGCTTACAAATGCTACCACCAAATTACCTTCTCCCAGGCTTTTTTCCATTTCATGCTTTTTTAAAAGTGTGTGCCTAAACTATTTTGGTTAAGCAATTTTAGTTGCCTCCACAGAACATTGCTAGTTTTGACCCTTGTGGCTTCTACAGAGGCAATTCTGTAATTTTATATTGTGATTTCTTGTTTTTCCTCTGCTTCATAACCTGGGAGTAATCATCTTTACAATCAGAGAATATGAAAGAGTGATCCATGGCATGGAGGACACTAAAGATATCCCCCAGCTGGTGAAAATCTAGCCTAGTGACGAGCCATCACATGCTGGCATCTCAACTGAGAGTTCTCCTTGGCTCTGCCTCGCTGGACAACCTCACTCACTCTGTGTTCCAGTCTGGAGAAGAGGAAGAGGGCCTGAACCTTTTAACAGATACTTTCAGCCTATGTATATTTCTCTGAGATTTTGAAAAAATTTATGCTTGAAACATTTTTCTAATTATGTCTTTCTAATTAAGACAATGTCTCAATGCATTGTCATAATAATTGACAATTATTATGTACTAATTTCCTATGTGGTTGAATAAAAAAAAATACATGAGATTTTTACATCTGTATTTAAATTTCATTCCTCAAATAAATTTAGTAATTACATATTTAGCACTTCTTCTGTGTCAGTATATATATGTATAGAATAAAAGATTAAATATTATTAGCTAGTTAAATGGCACCAGAGGCTGAAATTTTATGTAAAACTTTGTTTTACATCAGAGGTTCTTCTAGATACAAAGTACCTATAGACTTTCATTTTAGCAAATTTGAAGTAATTTATTTAGTTACATTTGTTAAAGAATCAGTTTGCATTATTCTCTGAATTATTATTAGTTACATGCATCATGCAAACATTTCTTCTATTAGAAAAGTAGTCAAAATACCAAAAGATAAAATTGCAATTAAGAGGTATTTTCCTTTTGTCACTTCATATGTGTGTCTTTTAAAAGAATATTCGGTCTAATTTCTCTCTTCATATATAGTTTGCTGTTCTATTTTTGCAAAATAAGAACATTCTGTTCTATTCATTCTCCCACTTACTTTTAGAAACTGCAGAAAGGCTTAAATTAAACTCCTAAAAATTAACTGCCATTCTCATACATAGTTATCAAATATACAATACTCCTGTGTTGGCTGCTCAGAGGAGTTGTGCCTTGCTGATGAACATGATCAGCTCTGCATTCATATAACGTATCATGGGAGAGAGTATTGAAACTGGGTCAGTTCCACCCCTTTATATGATACTCAGGCTTTGCTTGTGGGAGCCAGGGAGGGAAAAGGGAAAGCCTATTAGCCACCTGACCCCAGTGGGATATATAGAAGAGAATGGCTTCTTTGGGTTTAACATAACTTTTCTTCATTCTTTTAATGGAAATAAACAGTAAGTGTCATTAAACAGGTCCCACAAGGCTGGAAAAAGTCAAATGAGCTTAAACTAGTTTCCTCTTAACACAGTCATTTTAGTTAAAAAGCTATGTGCCAAAGGAAGCTTCAGTGTCTCTCTTGGTTTCAATTTTGTCCTTTTTTGGGGATAGGGTAAAAGAAGAAATTGATCTCCAAGTTTTCTTCTAAATCTAGGTCTAGAATTTTGTCTCTTAATGCCTAGACTCTTGGAATGCAATATTAAATGTTCTAATTTATATTAATGTATGTGCCACCGAGAGACCAGTTGTAACTGGCCATAAAATCTGGTAGTAAATCTCTTAAGAATAAAAAGTCCTGATTACAGATGTCCATAAAATCAAAGCTATTAGGGGATTTGACTAGGAAATAAATAAGGAATACTGATATAGAATTTGTCCTTTGAGTTCTGGCTTTGCCTCTCGTTATTCTGCTTCATGGATGTTTGTGGCTGCTGTTCTATAGATTTTTATTCTGTGAAACAAATAAGCATCAGGAGAGTATTTTACATTCTTATCCTATGATTCCAATTAGCCCAAAGATGAAAAAGAGTAAGTAAATTTCTACTTCAAAAAATTCCTGCATTATTTATGGTTGAGAAGGGTAGAAAACAGAAAATAGTATGTGGTGGTGAAGTTTTTGTGCTTAAAATACATCCTTCACATTATAAGTCACAAGGTGATTCGTGACAACTGTGTGGATTATCTAGCTCTGAATTGTTTTCCACATGTAGTGATTCTACTAGGGCATGGTGATTTCCAATAACATTAACTTGGAAAAGTTGAAGGTATCTTCCTATATTTCTAGGTTTTCTTAGAGGCAAATATTTGTCAATTGCTTACAGCTTTACTTTATTAATAATTTTCTGAAATATTTGTATTTCACTGAACTATTTTCCTTAGACATACTGTGTATTATAACCTGTATTTTGTGACCCATCTCTTTTTTTTAAGCCTAAAATAGTTAAAGATTAGCAATTTTCATATGACTTAACCTAATAGTACAAATTTATAGTTGGGTAAGATTTAAATTACACATTTTCTTTCTTTCTTTCTTTTTTTGAGACAGAGCCTCAAGCTGTCACCCTGGATAAAGTACTGTGGCATCATAGCTCATAGCAACCTCCAATTCCTGGGCTCAAGCGAGTCTCTGGCCTCTGCCTTCCAAGTAGCTGGGACTACAGGCACCTGCCACAACACCCAGCCATTTTTCTTTTTTGGTTGCAGCCATCATTGTTGTTTGGTGGGCCCAGGCTGGATTCGAACCCGCCAGCTCAGGTGTACATGGCTGGCGCCTTAGCCCGTTGAGCGACAGGCGCCGAGCCTACACATTTTCTTATTAAAGGATCTTCTAATTCAACAAAAATAAACTGATTGGACTGCAGAACTGCTTGTCAGATGTGTCCTGCTAATATTGTGGACACACATTGAAAAACAATGTAGTAAATCAAATGGCTCTTAATGTACCTTAGTGCAAAGATTAAGAAAATGGATTCTAGAGTTAGACTGCTTGTGTTCAAAGCCTAGTTCTGTGAATTATTTATGTCACCTTGCACAAGTTATGTAACCTCTCTGAATCTCAGTTTCCAGTAAAATAGGGACAATACTACCTTATGGGATTAAGATAAATATTAAGTGAGTTAACATTTATAAAATTATTTGAATAATGAATTCCCCTAGCTTACCCAAGTGTTAGCCAATATCATTATCTCTTGACCTAATAATTTGAGGAATCTTTGAGATGCAATAGAGTAGTCTTCCCTTTTGTATAATTTCACTTTCCTCACTCTTAGCTTGCTTTCAGCCTTGGTCAACCTAGGTATGAAAAGCTTAAAAGGAAAATATCAGAAATAGCCAATGAGTACGTTTTAAATTGCATCCCATTCAGGAGAGTGTGATAAAATGTTATGCCATCCCACTCTGTCCTGCCTGGGATGTGAATCATCCCTTTGTCTCAGGTATCCACACTGTATAGACTTCCCCCAACCACCTGCTACTCCTGACTGTCATCTGCTCTTGACATTCAACCATCAACATTGTCATTCCTCAATGATTTAAGATCAACCAAAGCAGATGATCCTCCTTTTGATGCAGAAAGTCAACAGTAGCCTAATGCTACATCACACTGCTTGCATCAGTCATCTCATTTCGTCTCATTATGCATTTTATCAGCTCACATCATCACAAGAAGCGTGAGTTCAGCACAATGAAATCTTTTGAAAATGGAAGAGACCATATTCACATATTTTTTATTACAGTGTATTCTCACAATTGTTCTATTTTTAGTTATTGTTAACCTTTTACTGTGCCTAGTTTACAAGCTAAACTTTACCATAGTTAAGTATGTATAAGGAGAAAAACAGTATACATAGGGTTTGGAACTATCTACGGTTTCAAGTATCCCTGGAGGGTCTTAGAACACACTCGCTTTATTGATTCCAGCCTTATCCTAACCCTCCATGCAATACCACCATATTCCCACTGCCCTCATCTCTTGCCCCAAGAGTTATGATAATCCTATGTTTTCAGCTATTCATGAAACTTGAGGTCCAACGTACATGCTGATCCCCATGTTTGGAATGAACTGCAGCAAGGGAAGAGTCTCTCAGGGAATAAAGGTCACATGGCATTGTTTCCCCCAGAAGGTGGCTGGGTCAAGGATGACTTGCCTATCCCGCCAGTGGGCTGCTGAATAAGAAAAATACCTGGTGCAGAGGCTCTGTGGTGTTCTCAAGTAGCTACGCTTCCATTGAGTCACTGACACAAGAGACCGTGACTGAAGTGTTCTGGTGGAAACTAACATGATCACATAACAGGGAGTTGGTGGAAGTGACTGGACACCAGTGGAGAAGTTACCAACTTGTAATATCGGTGCTCTCACTGCTGGACTCCCTTTCCTACCCCTGCCCTTGATGTCAGATGAAATGTAATTACAGGGCCTCGTGGAGTTTAGAATCTGCCATGAGGCAGGAGGAAGAGAAAAAGGATGCTTAAAAGCAATGTGTGGTATGCTGGAGTGCCATGGCACACACCAGCTCCTATGAGCTGATTGTGCTCAACTTTTCTCAACACCACATTCAGTGCTGCTAGCTTGGCATTGGCTACAGAGGGAATATTTACATCACAGAAATTAGCAAAAGCTATGTATCAGGGATTGTCTTTTCCGCAGATATGGTTATTAAATGTTTACCAGCACCACTCTTTACAGTGAATCTTTAGAGACAGGACACTGAATTGTGACAGTAACAGAGATAATAATACTAGAATCTGAATTCGCTCAAGACAGGCTAACTTGGAAATGAAAGAAGAATTTTCAATTGGATTGATTAATACTCACTGAAGTAAAATATGTTACCCTTTCAGTTTTTAGAGACAGAAAATATACAAGTGATGACAACATCTAATTTCTGATCATAGAGTTAATTAGCAAAATGGAGTTAATATGAAGGTCAATGGAAGTGAGGGATTTAAGAAAGGATAAGATTTGGGACCTGGAAAGATCTTCATGTAGACATGAAAATAATTTAAAATGATCTTGACAATTGAGATATGTATGAAATTGAGTTAAGTTTTGCAGACACTTAATTGAGGTCTCTATGGAGACATATGTGCAAAATCCATAGGATAGGTGAGGACATTTTTTACTTATCTGTGGTGTCAGATATCACGAAAAGTATACACGAACATACATTTATTGCTAATCTGCTTTTGTTAGCATTTGTGAATTTAATGTGCAGCCCAAGACAACTCTTCTTCTTCCATTGTATAGCAAACTAACAAACAAACAAAACAATGGACATCCCTGACTAGAGCTTAGGGGAGCATAAACATTTAAGATGCAATTCTGGGAATTACTTTCACTGTTATGCCAGCTGAGGACATGGAACTAGATGAGATTATCTAGGAAAATATACTGAGTTAGAGGAGAGAAGTATACTAAGGGCAAGACCTTCAGTAATGTCTATAACTAAGAGATGAAGGAGCAAGGGGAGTTAAAAAGAACATTATCAAGGGACACGAAAAAACGATATAATAAAAATGAAGAAAATCCAATGTAAACATAGTTAAATGTGAAGATACTGGCTTTGGCTATTAGAATTTTTGTTCCTAAGAAGATAGTTATTACAGGCAGTGTGTTAAGGCTGGACAATAAGATTGCTGAATAGAGACTATCCTTTTGTGAGAAGATTGATAGATGGTATCAAAGTAAAAGGAATGATTAAACATAGGTTGGCAATATTAGTATAGTTAATAGACCTTAAGCAGTATAAAAGTTGGGCCAGCCAGGGAAAATAGCATCCATGGGAAAATAACCTTCCAAAATTAAGGTCTCCCATCATGGGTGAAGGTGGACTAAAGTTTTAATGTTTTTGAATGGAGATGAAGTTGAGCAGGGAGCCTATAAGCAGCCCTGTCTTGGCATTCTGCCAGCCTAATCTCCCAGATCAGGTTACCAGGTAGCTGGAAGCATTCTGGCATGGCTGCTGTGCTTCTGAAGATACCTGTCTGCTCCAAGATCTAGAACCATTCCCATCTCTCTTAGACCCAGAATGAACGAACACTACTAGGCAGTGTCAACTGCAGCTGGACTTGGACAGAGTGAGGTTTCATAGCTGGATTTCAAGAACACCAGGCTGGCAGGCTGAGCAGGTTTGTCCTGGCATCTCATTTATCTCCAATGACTACATTTTAGGTAATTGAATGTTGTAGGCTGCCACGTACTTACTCTGCTGTGACAGGTTTCTACTGCACCTTTACCTGGTGGGGACTGGCAGGATGAAAAGCTTGCCCTCTACCCTACTGCAAGTGTCACTGTAGTATTGACTCTGTGCATTTATATGACATTTTTATTTCTGTCAATTTGAGGAAACTTGCATCTTCCCCTTGTCTCTGGGTATCTTTCTATAAAACCACTTCTCTTTGTGATGAATGTATATAACAGAAGACGTTAAGATGTAATGTGTCCATCATATCTTTTTAGAAGCTGGTCTACAAATTGCCCACAAATAAATGGTTTTGCATAAAAATTTGGAGAAAAATTGTGTCTGAACTGTTTTTTTATGACTGGATAGACTCTGTGTCTAACGCTTCAGTGTAAAGTTGAATTAAATTTATAAGATATTATTTTTAATTTATAAGATTTAAAAAAATGCATTGAATTCTTTATAGAAAAATCTATAAGGAAAAATGTTACTTTTTAAATCATAGAATAGTGTGAGTCCATTTCAGTGATATCTTAGTTGGTAAATATAATAAACAAAAAGTATCTGAAACATTAAGGAAAAACATTTTTAAAAAGTAGCTATAAGAAACAACATTAGATTGCAATGAATCATATGAAGAATCAAATTAATAGTTCATTGAGAAGAAAGAATTTGTAGTCAGAGGGAGTGGAAAAATTAACAGAAGATTAAGAAGAACATAAATGTAGTTTGACAAGAGAAAAATGAAAGCAAAGCATGATGACTAATCCTGCTTTAAAATGCTATTAGATAAATAACAAACTTAAGAATTATTTTTTGTTCTTTTTTTGGTAAAAACATTGAGCAAAGTTTTTCTTTTTATTTAGTTTTTCATTCTATTTTCTACTGTCATGCTCCACCCACTTTTTCAGGCATCTATTTCCAGCCAAAAATTGTAATTTCCTTTTATCCAATTGAATGGTCTGGAGTGGGGAGAAATTTGGAAATGGGAAGAAAAAAATATCCAAAAATCTGATGAAGATTATCTACCAGAAATTCATGTAAAAACAAACAAAATCATGCTTAATGTTTAACTATTAGAAACATTCCCACAGTAAATATGAGAGATAAGACTGCTCTTTAACATGATATGTAGGACATACCCATTTACAGAAAAGGAAGATAAGTAAATGAAGGTATAAATATTGGAGAGGAAGGGACAAAGCTACTAATATTTGCAGATAATAAAATAATCTAATAGACAAATTCATATGAATCAACTGGAAAACACTGAAAGTAATAAAATTAGTCTGCAAGATGGTAAATTCACCAAACTCAATAGCTTTTCTATAAAGCAGGAACATACAATTAGAAAATTTAACGGGAAAAGAATATCATTTGTGATAGCAATCCTATGTTGCTTCCCTAAAATATTTCAAATTGTATATAAAACCAGCACATTGTGCCCCATGAGTGCATTAATGTGCACAGCTATGATTTAAAAAAAAAAAAAAAAGGAATGTTTGATGCCTAGGAAGAAAAATGCAAGTTTACTGAATGTGTATGCTAAAAATAACATAACAGAGAAGCATATTAAATTCTAGGAGTCAATAACCTCATTTTTTAGAATGTCAATTTTCCTTAAATTAATCTAGGGATTAAAAAAATTATCATCAGATTCTCAACATTACCTTTATAGAAATTGTTAAGTCTAAAATTCACATGGGAAAGAAGATATTCAACAATAGAAGGAAACTTTCGATAAAGAACAATGTCCCAGAAGAGATCAAAATATAAATCTACAGTAATTAAAACACGGAGATTGGCTGAGGAGTTCATAATAGATTAGTGGGATAGAATTGATTCCAGCAAAAGACCTATGAATAAATATTAATATATCTTAAATAAATGGCATTTAAAAATCTGCAGAAAGGGTAGACTATTCACTAATGGTGTTGCAATAATTACCTAACCATTTAAAATTAAATAAATATAGATCATTTATAGTGTCCTATGCTAACAAATAAATTTATATAGATTAAAAACAAAAATACTAGTTTAAAATACAGGAATATAGGAGAACATATTTATTATTAGATAGATAGAGGAAATTGAAAAAGTGGATGACTTTCTAAGTAAAAGGAAAACCCAGAAGTCATAGAGGCAAAATCTGATGGATTTGGCTAAATAAAAATTTAAAAAAACTTCTCTAACAAAATATCATAGAAATAAAATTCAAGGCAGCTATCTTGGAAAAATACCAGCAAATTTCACATTGGAAAGAAATTAAGATAACATTTACAAACTATAAAATTGTATAAGACTACACATACACACACACACACATATATACATATATATAAACACTTTTTATTTTTAAGTTACCATTTATTGAGCATTTTACTATAATTTAGGTAATGCATTAATGTTTTAAACATTTTCAAATTTTTCTTGTTATCCCTGTGAAGTATATATTATTTCAAATTTTCATTTCAAGGTAAGAAAAATAGATTTGGTTGCAGAGTTAGATGTGCCCCATCCAGCATTTAAACCATGGTTTTTAGGTGAAAAAATCTTAACTGCAGCAATCTATGAATTTGACCATGCTTCTGGAATTTTTTCACAGTTTATGGTTTATAAGTTAATTTTATTCCTATGCTTATGATGATAAAAAGTTGAAAGATTCTATAGACATAATTATTACTTGTTAGTGCTGCCATTTACTTTCTACAATATTTAGTTTTTTATTAACAGTTAATGTTACCCTTTAATTTATCTAGTATTCATTTTTGATATACAGTATGAGTTGAGATGCACAAGTAATTTTTTTTTTTTCCATTGAGGTGACCCTTTTTCTATGTTAACTCTTATTTTTACTAGGGGCCATTTTGAACTCATTCATTTTATTCCCCTTACTACAGTCTATTCTTATACTTATATTACACTGTTTTACTTATTGAAGTTCTATAATTTGTTTTGTTTTAATTTTTATTTATTTATTTATTATCATTACAATAATTATTTTTTGAGACAGAGTCTCACTCTTTTGCCCTAGGTAGAGTGCAGTGACATCATAGCTTACAGCAACCTCAAACTCTTTGGCTTGAGCAATCCTCTTGTTTAGGCCTCTTGAGTAGCTGGGACTACAGGTCCTTGTCACACAGCCAGCTAATTTTTCTATTTTTAGAAGCGGCAGGGTCTCACTCTTGCTCAGACTGGTCTTGTACTCCTGAGGATTATAGGAGTGAGTCGTGCACCTGGACTGTAATTTGTTTTAATATGTGATAAGGTAATTGCATTATTCTTATTTTTCAAAAATTTCCTGGAATTTCTCCACAAACCATTGATTTTTTAAAAAGGATTTTGCTTCTTTCCAACATTTAACCTTTCATGTAGGAATAAAGCATTTTTTTGCATTAACTCAAAACTGCACATATATTTGATAATCTATATGTTTATGTATATTTGATAATTTCTTTACATAGATCCTTCTAATTTATTGTTAAATATTTTTTAGACTATTTATTGTTTGTATATGTGTGTGATAACTGATTTGTGTGGGAGATGAATGCTGTTACAGTTAATCATGTCTTTTCTATCTATCATATCTTCTATCTATAGAAGCGATTGCTGTGTACTAGAAGAACTTTGTTTTCCTTTAGCAACAGCAGTAAAGACTTTTTATATCATTCAAATTCAACAATCATTTTAAAGCACTAACAAGTACCATATTCTGCTCTGGGGATATGAAAATGCAGATGAGAGAGTTCTGTGTGTTTAGTTGTCTACACTAGGTACAGCTATAGACACAGAGTCAGTTAATATGAGGTAGATAAATCACTGAAAGTCAGTAAGGGAAAGATTTACCTATACCTAGTAAAGCATCACAAGAATGGAGAAGAATGAATCCTATATATTCAATTTTTATATGAGGATAATTAATGATCTAGTACACGGTGGGGGGTGAGTGGAGGAAGGGGGAGCAGAGAGAGAGAAGGATGGAGGAGGTGGGGGAAAGGAAGAGCAGAGGGAAGAAGGAAGGGAGTGGGGTCTTGGTGTGTGACACACCTTTTGGGGGCAAGACACAATTGTAAAAGGGATTTTACCTAACAAATGCAATCAGTGAAACCTAGTTTCTTGTACCCTCAATGAATCCCCAACAATAAAAATAAAAAGACTTAATAGCCAATATTCACTAACTTGAAATATAAGACTCTTTTCTTTGGGTTTCTTACTAAACGGAAGATGATAAATTGGGAAGGGAGATAGCTAACAGTCAGTAGTAAAATAGATGGGTAGAAAACCAGCATTGTGTGTTCCCTTTACTCTTTGTAAAACTTAGTACCACACTATTTAACATGTGGTTACTGAATTTTACATTTAAATTAATTAAAATTAAATAAATTTAATAATGTAGCTCCTCACTTATACCAGTCATATGTCCGCTGCTTAATAGCTCTACCATATTGGACAGTGCAAAAAAGTTATGTCACCATAGAAATCTCTTTTGAATGGTGCTGATTTAGCACTTATAACCCAGAGGTCATATTCTCAAGTTACTTTATAATTTCCTTTACTCAGCAAATATTTAATGTATGCCAGGATATGAGCTAGATATCAGGACATAAAAATAGGTAAAACAGTTTCTTAAGTTTTTAAAAATCCAGTGGCAGACAAAGGCAATGAAATTGCCATTCTTGGGCATAATAATAATGATGATGATGACAGGTCCCCAAGATATTATTGTTCTTTTCCCGGTCTCTTTCCCTGCACAATTGTTGCTTATTTCAGATTATATAATCATTACTTATTCCAAATTGATCTGGGGTGCTTTGAATTTTCTATTGCCTCAAGAATCTGAGTTTAATTCTGATTTTTACCTTTAAAGTTTTGCAAATCTTACTGCTGATTTTACAGCCACCCACACAGGCCCAGAACTGCTGCTATAACAGCACATATCTGAATCATAATTTTTGCTAATTCTTTTTGGAAAATAACTATGTCTGGAGTGATCTATTCACCTCTTCTTTGTGTTTGTTACCTAGTGAAAAAAAGGAAGCCTTGACCCAGAATTTTCCTCATTTTATCTTGCACGAAATGACCACTGAACAGCCAAACAGCTCAGTTCTTTGCTATTAAGCATTTGAAATTTCTCACTTACGAGAAGCTGTTGGAAAATCCTGTTGTTTTCTCATACAAGAAAGCTCGATTTCCCTATGAATTTTTATGCATAAGCCAGAGGGGTTTTGGAAACATCTTACTGCCAGAAAAAAGCTATCAAATATTCTCCCCATGTGTCTTCTCTCTTTATCAGCAGTTAATAAGAATAATTCTATTTTTCACTTTACAAAATACAATAAAAACTTACTTTACTTTTCCTGGAAGAGCCATGTCCATTAGGGCTTTTTTTTTTTTTTTTTTGCACTAACTGGGTTTCAGATAGTTTAGAATTCATGTGTAAAGTGTTTTCTTTTTAAGTTGATGTTCAGTACTATTTATTCAGCATTTTTTTTTCATATTTGGTAAAGAATATTTTATAAGGTGGCATTATTTAATGGCGATAGCCTAAGATTACCACTATCAAATAAGGGGCAAATTAGAATTTTGGAAATAGAAACAGAAAAAAAAAATTCAATGTATCTAAAACATTCATCTTCTTCTGAGAAAAGATATGTCACCGAATGTTGTCCAGCTTTTACCTGGATCATTCTGTCTGATTGTAAGTCATTGCAGCTGTTGCCAAATACTGTTAACCGGAGAGTGAATGGTGTGTTGATTACTGCTTCCTGCCAGTTGCTGGACCATCATAGGGTTTTCCTAATCCATTCAAATTCGCCCTTGGCTAGTGTCTCATGGGAGTGCGGCTCTCTCTCTGTTTCCTCTCCCTCTCCCCCTCCTTCTCCATCTTGATCTCTATCCACTGTCCGGATAAAAATTTTCTCTTTGTTTCCAGACCTGGATGATTCAAAGCACCAGGATTTTAATTCCAAACAAAAGACTGAAAATGAAAGTTCATTGTGTGACACAGTCATCACATATTACATGTCATATCACAAGTCCATTTTTGATAAAGTGGCCATAGTTGGGTTTTAGGGTTTTTTCCCCATGCAAATGGAAGCAATATATTCCATTGACATAGATGGAAACAACCAATCTTACTGGATTTGCCTTTAAATTCCTCAAGGGTGTAAAACAAAGGTATTCATTCTGTTTTCCACCAATGGCTCAAGTCTTGAATTTTGCTTTGTGAGGCTAGCATGATACATATTACTGAGTAACAGAGCTTGTTTTGTCATCTGCAGTTTTACTCTCAGCCCTTCACCTTTCTTCTTTTTCTCCACCTAATCTAAGGCCATCTGGATGCCTACCTTTCCTAACCCTTCTGTTATTTTTAATTACGGAACCTTACAGGAAGTGTCCATTTTTAGGGAATTAATTAGGGACTCAAACAAGAAGACTTAACATTGAGCTTTTCTTTCTTCTGTACATTTCATAAGCCCCATGAATTTACCTAGATTGAAATGCCCCCTTGCACCTTCTCTTCTTCTCTCTGAAAGGTCACAGTGCCATTTTTCATGTTAGAGGCATTCTGTCTTCTTGCTTTCATACGGAGACTGCCCACATTTTTAGCCTCTCTCCATATCACTTAATCCTTCCTTATGTGACCTGGCTCTTATCCCTCCCTTCGTGGGCAGAGCTTATGGAATGCAGCAGTGATTTCTCTTGCAACTTGCCAGGGAGGTGTCCACTTTGTAGACTATTCTTGGATCAACTTGTATGAGTGGAAGAAACAACTCTGGCATTTCTAAGCAGCCATTTGACTAGTTAGAAAGCGGATGTGCTATCAACTGACATGTTGGTCAAAGGATACATTTCAGTTATAAAGACTGAAAAAATCTAATGGACATAGGGTTGACTACAGTTAGTAATAAGATATTATATAATTGAAAATGCTGGGAGTAATTTTTTTAAGTGATCTCACCCCAAAAAGATATAAGAATGTGAGGCAACACATACAATAATTAGATTAGCCAGTCCACAATCTGTACACATATCAAACAAACATCATGTTGTTTATCATAAATATATACAATTATTACTTAAAAACAAAGAACAAAAAAAATAAAATGAATGTGTTAATCTCCATCTGACACTGGGGAAGCAGGGAAGAGATGGTTGTGATTTATTGGCCCCTTTAGATTCAGACAATAATGTGCTGGTTGACAAGTGAGTTGATGAAAAGTTCTAGTGTGCAACCTCTCTTAATGCTCATATCTGCATTGGCAGCCCATGTGATAAATCCAGTGTTTTAACTCAAAGGGATTACTATGATGGAAACAATTTAGACCAATGGAAATCCTGGAAAAGAGTATTTTTTTTAATAGGATGCATCCTCCAAGTTTTATTATTCAAAAAGAAGCATGAATTTTATGAGTAACCTGCACTAAGACCAACAAAAATCAAAATCAAAAGAAGAATGAATAAGTATATTTGATGACACTCAGCAATGTCTATTAGCAAAATGGGGCTATTCCCAAAGAATGTGAAGTTTCTTTGTGCAAACATTTATTACCTGACTGGAAACCCAATTCAGATCTATAAGTACAAATTAGTGTATAATTGAAAGGATGCCAAACTAAGAGCAGTTCTAAATTTGGACAGACTAATCAAAGAAATCTTTGGGAACAAAAGTTGCTTAAGCCAAAAGTTAAAAGGAAGATTCATTGTTAAAATGTGAGCTATTTTTTACATATTCACACAAAGATTTCTGTCCATCTAAATCAGGCTTTTTCAATCTTGACACTTAAAACATTTGGGCATTATTAACAGTTCCTTGCTATAAGGGAAGCTGTCCTATGCATTGTAGGCTGTCTAGCAGCATCCTCAGCCTCTACCTACTACATACCAATAGCACAACCCTCTACACCACCAGTTGCAGCAAACGAAAATGCCTCCTGACTTTGCCAAATATCCTTTGGAATTGGGGCAAGATTGTCCTTTTCCTTCCAATCAGAATAATAGATCTAAATGTAGATTTTATTGTAGAAAAATCTTTCATTTGACACTATTTCATCAACTAGCATTAGTGATAATAGCTAAAATTTAAATTAACCATGTGCTAATTATTTTGCTTGTATCTCATATAATTCTCACAGTTCTATAATTAGAAACTTTTATTATCAATTCTTTAAAAACATTTAATTTTATTTTATTAAATAAATGAATGAATGTATTATACCATTTGGCAGATAAAGAAACTGGGCTAGAGGGGTTAAGAAACTTGCCCAAGATAATACTACTAGGAGTGGATAGAATGAAAAATGAAATCTAGTTCTACTTCCAAATCCCATGGATGTAACCATTACATAACCATATTTCGGTATAGTCTTAACTTGTCATGTAAAAAAAAAAGATACTAAAAAGTGACATAATAGCTAATTATAAAGCTAAGATTTAAATATCTAAGACAAAGCAAATGGAAAATGTCTATTCTCACACTATTGCACTTCTGGTAGAATTGCAATCTAATACAATCTCTGTGGAAAGAAGTATGGAGATTCCTCAAAGAACTAAAAGTTGACCTCCATTTGATCCTGCAATCCCATTACTAGGTATCTATTCAGAAGACAAAAAAGTCATTTTAACACCAGAACATTTGAACTAGAATGTTTATATTACCGGAATTCACAATTGCCAAGATGTGGAAACAACCCAAATGCCCATCGACCCATGAATGGATTAACCAATTATGTTATACATATACCAAGGAGTATTATTCAGCTGTAAGAAAAAATGGAGACTTTATATATTTTGTATTTACCTGCATGGAGATGAAACACATTCTCCTTAGTAAAGTTTCATAAGAATGCAAAAACAAGTATCCAAGGTACTTAATATTAGTATGAAACCAATATATACACAACTACACACCCACACAAAAGAAAAACACAAGTATATTCTAGTGAGGGGGAGGAGAAGAAGGAAAGGAGAAAGGGGAGGATGGAGGGTGATTGGCGGGATTCCCACCTAATGTGCACAATGTGAGAGTATTCAGCACATTCCCTGTGTGAAGGGATCAACTACAACCTGAACTTTACCTTAGAACGAAAACAATGTGACCTAAACATTTGTACTGGATTAATATAAATATACAAAAATCAATTCTATTTCTATATGCTAACAATGAACCAAAATTAAAGATGCAATGGTGTTTCTAATCATCCCCCCAAATTGCATAAATCTAACAAACATGTATAAAACATTATGCTAGAAATATGCAATGCTGAGGAAAGAAATCAAAGATTTAAATAAATGAAGAAACATACTGAGTTCACGGATTGAAGATTCAATAGTAAAATTTCAATTTTCCTCAAATTGGTATACATGTTTAACACAATTCTTATCAAGATCCCAACAAGATTTTTTTTATGCAGATATAGACAGGATTATTTGAAAATTTATATAGAAAGAAAAAAGAATAACAGTTTTAGAACAATTTTGAAAAAGAATAATTAAGGAGAAAGAACCAGCCTATGTGCCTTCAAGACTTAATATGATACATAGATACAGCAATGAAGACTGTGTGGGGGTAATGGAAGCATAAATGCATAATTCAATAAAACAGAAAAGAGAAACTAGAAACAGACCTGCACAACATGCCCGACTAATATTTTACAAAGGTACAAAAGCAAGTCAATAGAGGAACATTAACATTTTCAATAAATGAGGTCGAAGCCACTGGACATCCTATCCATGGGAAAAAAAAAAAAAAAAGAAAAACAAACAAACAAACCTTGACCCAAGCTTCAAACCTTACACAAAAATTTTCAAAATGGGGCTGGGTGTAGTGGCTCATACTTATAATCCTAGCATTCTGGGAGGCTGAGGCTGGTGGATCGCCTGCTCTCAGGTTCAAGACCAGCCTCAGCCAGAGTGAGACCTGGTCTCTGAAAATAGCTGTGCGATGTAGTGGGCACCTGTAGTCTCAGCTACTCAGGAGGCTGAGGCAAAAGAATCACTTAAGCCCAACAGGTTGAGGTTGCTGTGAGCTGTGGTGCTACGCACTCTACTGAAGATGACAAAGTGAGACTCTGTCAAAAAAAATTTTTTTTTCAAAATATACCATAGGGTAAAATGCATAATGTAAATCTATAAAACTTAAAAAAAATGAGAAATTTTTCTGAGCTAGAATAGACAATAGCTCTTACGCTGGATGTATAAAATAACAAGAATTGATTGTCATCAAAATCAACAGTGATTGTCATGCATATGTTAAGTACATTAAAAAGAAAAGATACAGTGTGGGAGAAAATATTTTCAATGACACATCTGATGAATAACTAGAATTTGGAATATAGAAAAAACTCTTAAAGCTCACTTGTAGAGGGGAGGAGGGGCAAGATGGCGACTGGAAGCAGCTTCCTACAGAGGCTCCTGTCCAAAAGGAAAGATAACCTTCAGAAACTGCCCAATTGAGCTAAAGACTGGGAGCACAGCTGAGAGAGAGAGAAGTGATAACTGCAGATCATCTCTGAGGCAAGCTGCAACTTCAAGAAACCAAGCTTCAGGCAGAAAAACTGAACTAAAGTTTTTCAGCATTCTGAACTTCCAGGACACACTTCCCCCCTTACCTGATGTACCAGAAGCCTGACCTCTGCTGGAACTGAGGGAGGAGGACTTGAGCAGCGCCCACTCTCCCTATCTGCCTATCTGCCGGACCAGGCGGCCAGCCAGGTAAGAGACTCCAGCGCCCCATCAAACCCCTACCAACCCCCACACCAGAGACTCAGCCGGGATCCCCGTGCAGCTCCAATCTGTGCCCCACTGGGCCTCGGCCTGCCGTTCACAGGCCGGGACCCTTGCCGGGCCTTGGCCTGCTACCAGCAGCAGCCAGGGACTCCGCCAGGGCTCCTGCCCAGCTCTGATCCATGCCCCAGGCCTGCAGCCCAGAGCGGCCAGGAACTCCACTCTGCCGGGACTCCCACACAGCCTGATTGGTGCTGCTAGGTCTTGGCCAGCTGCCTGCCATGGCCAGGGACTCTGCCGGCACCCCCGTGTGGCTCTGATCCATGGCCTCCGGCAATCGGTCCTCTGCTCTCAGCAGCCAGGGACTCCACCAGGCCTTGGCTTGCCACCTGGTCTGCCTTGGCTAGGGACTCCACTGGGACCCCTGCACCAGGCCTCCACCTGCTGCTCACACCAGCCAGGGACTCTGACAGGAAACTTCCAGGCCTCCACCTACCAGCGAGGGACAAGAACTCTGGGAGCCACATAACTCGCCTCCTCCCCTACCCTCTCTGCCTCTGCACCAGCCCCATCCATCTGGCCAGGGACTCAGGGGGCTGCGTGATTCGTGCCCTCCCTCCAGAGCTCTCCTCCCAGCCAGAGACTGCTGAAGGCACAGGCTCCCTTTGCAAAGGCCACCGGGTGCCCCATCCCATGCCCTGCTGCTTGATATGGGTGTGCCACACTCTGGAGCTGCTCCCAGAGCCAGAACTCCCTGGGTGGGGCAGTCTCAGAGGAGCTACACAGGGTCACTCCCTACAAAGATCCAGCAACAACAGAGTGATCCTGCCGGGGTCTGATCTGGGAGAGACACCTCCCCAACTCTGAGGACAGTCATAGGCAACAGTGAAAAATAATCATGAGGCGGAATCAACAGAAAAACTCTGGGAATATGAATAATCAGAGTAGATCAACTGCCCCAAGGAATGACAAGGTAGATATAGCACAAGATCCCTTGCAAGGCTGAGGAGCAAATGGCTGAGATGTCAGAAATCAAATTTGGAGTCTGGATAGCAAATAAGATCAGCAGAATGGAGGAAATGATGGAATTAGAATTTCAAGCAGTAATCCAAAAGATGACCCAAAAGATGTCTCAAGAATTGAATGAATTCAAAGACAAAATGACCAAAGATTTTGACACATTGAGACAAGAAGTTGCAGCCCTCAAAGATCTGAGAAATACAGTAGAATCCCTCAGTAACA
>CAUYRH010076804.1:0-15150 GCA_963574655.1 Perodicticus potto
CTCCCACTACCAGGAGCTTTGGTGTTTTCTGTATTCTTTTCTGTAAATCAATTCTGTCTTATCACGGACGGGTGGGGGGGGGGAAATAATGTAATGAAGAATAATAAAATACATGTATTTAAAAAAATAAAATAAAATAAAATGGACAAAGCCCACAGGGTCTCACTAAATCGAGGATGGGGGCCCCTGACTGGCTGACCCAAATATTTGCTGCGTTGCTGGGTAACCACCAGTCAGCCCACAAGCTGGCATCTGTGGAAATGAGGACTTGGAAGGAAATTTGCACGGCCACCCGGGCCCGGAATCAGAAACCGTTGATGAAGCCAGGAAGCGCCCCACATCCCCTCAGAGGGGACACGCTGATCCTCCAGGAAGCTGTCCCCCAGGAGGCAGCAGGCGTGAGGCAGGGTGAGTAGCTTCCTAGGGAGGCCCAAGAGGCCTCATGAGCCGCTCACAGCAGCACCGTGTGGCTCTGGCTATGTAGCACGGTTGCTGCTCCAGGCCCCAGGCCCTGGTCTCTGTCTCCCTCTCTTGCTCTGGGGAACTGTCATGGTCGCCCACAAGGGAGTATTGGCCATTTCTATGAGGATTTATCCGCCCACCCCACATCCAGGGAGCACTTGGGGCAGGAATAGACATACACAGTGAGAGAGGAGGCGACTCACTACACTGCCAAGCGGGGAGCCTCTGGAAGGACCCCACACATACACACTCTGACCAAGGGGTCTGGCGGATAATCCACCACTAGGCATGGGCCCTCCTAAGAATCGGGAAAGACATTGTGGGAGCCAGGACACCTTCCATGTGGGCAGCAATGCCAACTGCAGAAGCTCAGGCCCAGAAAGCACCTGCCACTGCTCCCATGCCTCCTCCGGACGCAGCTTGTCATCTTGGAGATGGCGGTAACCCTAACCCTAACCCTAGTTCCTGAGCCTGAGATTGGCTCTTCTCAGGAACGCCAGTCACATGTGAAGCTGTAATGACCCAAATGGGTCTCCCTCCCACCCTGGGAGCCCCCAAGGCCCCCAAGGAGGGCTTGCTGCTCAAGCTCTGAGAAAACAGTATGACGATGTACTAAAGTAAGGCCTCTGCCTGTGCCTAACCATAGAGAGCTGGTGGGTGGGCAGGGCGCAGAGCCCAGCTCCATCCTGTGTGAACCCAGACCCGCTACCCCCAACTGGGAGATCCCTCAGTGCTTTGCTTCTCTGAGGCTCTGCTTTCCCCTCTGTAAGGTGGGTACAGTGTCAGCACCACGGCAGCATGGAGAGGACGCAACGGTCAATGGCCATAGAGCCACCGGCAGGGGCTGTGTAACTGGGAGATGAGATAATTGTCTCTTTTCCTCTCCAGATGGCCACCGCTCTGACCCAAGCATGGCCTGTTTTCTCTGCCACCAGAAGGATCAGTAGGTCCTCTCCCAGCTCTGTCCCACCCTCCCTCCTTCCTTTCCTCCCTTCCGGCTGAAATCCTCCACAAGTGGCCGGCATGAGCTGGTTCCCTCCGGGATGGACAGCTGCCTTCCACCCACCTCCACTGTTGAGCAGAGGCCCTAATCTCAACCCCAAAGGTCCATCCTCCTCCTCTTTGCAGTGCGAGGCACAGGTGATCATCTTCCTTCACAATTCTCTCCGTCCAGATCTTTCAGGCTCCAGACTCCAGGAGCCCCCTGCTCCTCCCTGGCAGTGAGGACAAGGGCTCTGGCCTAGAAGGCACTTGCCCAAACCCTGTCTTCTAAAGCCGTATTTAGACCCTCCCATGCCTCTGGCAGCATGGCACACAGGTGATATTCTGCCCATTGTGCAGGTAGACTAAGGCCCAGAAAGAGGCAGTGACACACTGTGAAGCAAAGAGCCCAGGTCTGCAGAGGTGAATTCAAGTCCCACTGCTATTTGCTACTTGTGCCACCTTGAGCAAGTTGCTTAAGGCTCTCTGGGCCTCGGGCTCCTCATTTGTAAAACAGGGAGGAGGAAGACAATCCTATCTTTCTCCTGGAGTTGTTGGGGATTAATGAGTAAAAGCACTTGGCCTGGTGCCCGGTTCATTGTGAGTGCCTGGGGCAGAGTCCTGGCGTGGAGGAGCCTGACTGTGCCAGCCACAGATGAAGCCGGGCAGCACAGGGTGTGGGCGCGGGAGCTCCGGCCTGAGCTGCGGCCTCCATCCAGACTGGGCAATGCAGGGCCCTCCCTGAACACAGAAAGCGCTGAGCTGGTCCGAGGTGGGAGGCGGGAGGGCAGACTCAGCAGTTCTGGCCTAAAATGGGATGGGATGGGACGGAGGGCTGGGCAGTTGCTGAGGGATTATGCTAAAGTGGGGGTTTCTTCCATCTGTAATTATTCCTTTCCCCTCAGCCTTTTTAGCTGTGAAGGGTCACGGCTCACTCAGCATTTGCTGAAAGGAAACTCAGGGTCCTCCCTGCCCACCTTCCTTCGGAGCTCAATCACAGTGCCTCCCGGTCCTCATGTGATAGGCCACCACCATCCCTTCTGCTCACTGTCCCTATTTCTCAGAGGCCAGGTGGCTGAGGGCTCTGCAGTCACTGGGAATCATGGCACCATACCCCACCCAGTGCCCGGGTGCCTGTGGGGCTGGGTTCAATCCTATCTAAGCCCTGCCTCTGTTCACGAAGAAAAGAAAATGCCCATCACCAGGCACCCACCATGGGCTCCCCATTCTTAGACTCGTGAGTCCTCACAAACCTCTCCCTAGCCAATCTCCAGATCCCTGTACTTGGAGTTGATATCCACATATTCCTCCCAGGAAGGCACAGCATGCCCAGCTGGAGTGGGCCTGTCCAGTACTCTACTTCTCTGGCTTCTGGGAGGGGTCCCTGATTTTCCCCCAGGAACCTCCCCCTCTCCACCTCAATCCTTGCAGTGGGGCTGACTCTCTCCCTGCCCCTAGGGAGGTGACCAATGAGAGGGTCACATGCTTCTGATTATGGTGATTTGTTCAGCTTTGGGCACATGACCCAAGCTAAACAATAAGGCTGTGTTCTGGACTTTGGTGGAAACTGGTGGGAAACAGCTCGGATTCTTCTGTACTTGGAGCAGGTGGGAACATGTAACACTGGAGCTTCCAGGGACTCTGATAGGGAGGGAGCCCGTTTAAACCACCACTGAGGAAAGCAGAGTAGAGACAGTGTCCTCATGAAAGCACTTGAGCCTCTAGATCTAGCTGAGCCTGAAGCCCATATACCCCTGGATTTCTCAGTTACATTAGACAGTAAATCCTCTTTCCTTTTGCTTAAGCCACTTAGAGTTGAGTTAGTATCACTTATACCCAAGAGAGCCTTGATTAACCCAAGAATAAAAAAATGCTGAAAGGGCAGGGACAGAGCCCTGTGGCATTGCTACAGGGGCGTCCATCCGGGCTGACAGTAATCCGTAAGTCAGTTCCCTTGGGGACAGCTGCTTGATCTGTCAGTGGTAGTGGATGCCCTGTCCTCTTGAGCCTCAGGGCACCACCCCAGCCTCACCCAGCATCAAGTGCAAAGCCTCACAGTAACTCAGAAGCATCTTGTACCCTAGTGCCCTGGTAAAAAAGAGGATATGGTCATTTTAGCCCGACCCATGCCTGGTGAACCACATAGACCTTTCCCAGGGTCCCCAAACCTCCTTTGTGAAGGCCTTTTGGAGGCTTGGGCTGGGACTGATGTCAGGTTCACAGGCAGTTCCACTCAGCAGCTGCAGAAGGGCTCTCTCTGGGGACCCATGAAAGCCTGCAAGGCCCATCCACCAGCCGTAGAAAGGTAGGCAGAGACAACAGGATCTGACAGGCCAGACTCAGAGCAAAGGAAAGCAGGAGGGGGAGTGGGCAGGAGAAGAAAGGGCTACTTCAAAGCTCATAAAATCACAGCGAATTGGACTGCCCAAGATGAGCACTGGCTGTTTCCTAAATTATGCAGATTTGTGCAAATTTTATGCAAATTAGCCACATAAAGGTGGCAGGGGGCACTTGCTGACAGCTTGCTCTGGAGCCTTCTTGTCAGTCAGCCTCAGCCTCATTTAGGGAGTGGAAGAGCTGTCACCCTCCAGGTAGCAAGAAGGGAGGGACAGAATCTGCCCTATCCCAACCTCTGCCCATCATTTCCCTCAAGGAGCCCTCCCTGAAGTCAGACCCTTCCACCCACTGTCCATACCAGATACCAGGCTCCTGTCCTGGTCTGCCAACCAGAGATAGCACTTACAGAGGGTCCTCGAAGTCACCTGGTCCAGCCACACCTTCCTTTTACCCAGATGAGGAAATAGAGGCCCAGACCTAGAAGGGGACCTGCCTTGTCCCCTGAGCCTATTGTTGGACTCCCGGGAGACATGGTCTTCTACATGTCAAAATAAGTCAAAACAAACCCACAAGATAATTTTCCTAATTCCATTGTACCGCGAACTCTACCATTTATGCTCTGGGGAGTTCAGGCTAAAAGCTGGCAAAATTTGGTCCCCAGGATGTGGGTCCTAGAGCTCTGGGCCTGGATAATCCAGCAACTTGAAAGTGTGTGCTGGACCCCTTGTGCCGGGAGAGTTGGATCCCCTCTGAGATTATTTCAGCCTTGGTGCTCTTAGCGCCATCTTGGCAGCCACTGGACAGTTCCCCTACCTTTTCAGATTCTTCCTACCCTCTAATCACAAAGACAGAAATAGTAACAAAACTGGCTCATTTTTATGGAGCAGTTGCTTTGTGCCAGGCACCATTACAGATATACAGGACCCTCACAATAGCCCTCTGGGTTAGGATCTATTGTATTACTGCCCCTATCCCAAAAAACAAGGGACTGTGGAGCAGAGAGGCCAAGTTGATTGTGGTTGCACTTCCCCTCAATGACATGGTGGGCCCACACAGGTTGCCTGGTGCCAGAGCACAAGCTTAAGGGACCCACTCAGTACAGTCTTCCTCCTCCGCCTCCAGGAAGTCTGCCCTGATTTTGCCATCTAAAGCCATCTGCCAGTGTCAGGGTTATATTCATATGTATATCCTGTGGCTTGGCCCGAATTTGTCCACCAGACCTGGCAAGAACTGTCTGAGGGCAGGTTGGGGCTTCCCTTCTCCATCCCCACCAGAATATTTCCCCAGGTAGGCCAGCACCCACAGGGGCCCTGATCAGATCTGGGGCCTAAGGCAGGGCTGCAGAGGAGTTTTTTAAGGGCCCTCCAGCCTAGATAGGTACACAAAACCCAGCTCTCTACATCAGGATCCTCCCTCCCTGCCAAATTCCCTTGGTGGAAGAAAAAGAGACAAGAGACTTATCCTTGTACCACCCTCTACTTCTCTCAACACCTCCTGCTCCCCAAGGCAGCATCCAGCTCTCCTGATTTTTGTCCATTGGAGCACAGGGACCTTCAGGACCTCCCACTGGGCCTCCCAGAATGCTTTTCCTGGAGGGGGAAGGTGCTCACCTCTAGCTGCCAAGAAGGCCCTTCAGAATGTTCAGATCCAGCCCTGATAGTAGTGATGGGGATACCAAGGCAGGGCAGAGGTAGGTTTGAGCCAGGGCTCCTGCCTGTCTCCTCCCTGCACCTGGAGATGATGCCTTAGCCCACAGAGGTGGAAGCTCTTTTAGGGTTACAGACAATTTTGAGAATCTGAAGAAAACCCCACATCCTGCCCTAACACAGAGGGATGGAGGCAAAAGCAAGGAATGGCCTTGACTCTTCACAGCCAGCCACAGGGTCCCTGGCCATTCTGCTTGCCCTTTGACCCCAAAGCTGGACTTAGACCCACTGGCCCAGGGATTTCTCAGTCTGGCTCTCTCCAGTGTCAGTCCAGATCCTAGGGGCTGTTTCTTTGCTGAGCCAAGTGACACCACTATGGGATGAGTTTGGGCAGTCTATGTCAACCCAGTGATGACCCTGCTCCACCTGTCACCACTAACCATTTACCCAACAGCCCCCAGGGTAGCAGGAGGCATGAGGAACTCTAGACCACCCTCCCCAGACAGGGAGCCAAAAAGCCAGAAGAAGGCAGCCAAAGAAGATGGGAGGGCATGGGCTACGCAGTCAGGCACAGCAGCTGTGTGGCCTGGGGCGAGTCACCTCACCTCTCTGCCCTGTGTTACCAATGTCTGTAAAGGGAATCATTGCTACTGCCCAGGATAGAAATCAGATAGTATCCAGTGCTCCGGCACAGTGCCTGACACACAGGAAGCACTCGGGGGACGTGAACTCCCAGCTCCTGACTCTGGCTTATGATTTTGGATGGTCCTATCTTGTTCCAGTCGAGCCCAGAGCTCCCCCCAGACAACTGTGGCTGATGCCAGCAGCGCCATCTCCACACACAGATCCTTCAAGGTTTCCCCTGAGGCTGTCTTAGGCAAGAACTGGAGACAGAGAGCAGAGAGGAGGCATGACTTGAGGGGCGACAAGACGAAGCCCACCACTGCCAGCTCACTGCCTGGAGCACCTCCCCGAGTGCTCACTACCCTGCCTTCCCCACAGGAGAGGGCTGGCCTTGCAGATCAGACACCTTTGTGTAAGTGGGTCCTGTGCACCAGGGGCTAAGCGGCAGTCTGAGCTAGACAGGATCATCTTAGCAAAAATCAGAAACTCCCCAAATCCTCATCAATAGGGGAATTGTTAAAAGAACTAAGCCTCATCCTTTATTAAAAAAAAAAACTTAAAATATTTAAAAAGAGTAAGGCAGATCTATATATAACAAGGGAAGATTCTCCCAAACATGTGGGGGGAAAGCAATTTCCAGAACAAGACATATCAAGTAGGAGCCTAGTTATGTTATCAAGAAATGCCATGTTTGTGCACATGTAGATATTCTGTGTGTTATTATAACATACGGTGGAAGCCTGCATGTGTAGATCAGACTGTCAACAATGGGAGACAGTGGAGGGTACTCAGTAAAGAAAGGGAGACTCCTGTGTGATATGCTGGCATATTGTTTGAATTTTTGCGATAAAGTGTATTTGTGGATTACTTGAATGCACGTGTAAATATTTTTAAGACCATAAGGTCATCAAATTGAATATGTGCACTCGTACATTTCACGAGTCCGCACGTTTCACCAGCAGGCCCTGCCACAGCTCCCCTGGCCCCAGGTGCCCCCCACGCCCGCCCAGCTCCTCTTGCTGCCCCCTCCCCTTCCCTCCCACGGTCATGCCCTTCTTAGCTGTCACTGCCTTGGTTCCAAAGTCAGGGTCATGGAAACGTCAGCTCTATTTTCATAACCTTCCATCAGCCATCCCTGGCGGCCATCCCTCATCCCTAGCAGACTCTGATCCCATCAGCTTTGTTACAGCTGCTCCCTGGGGCCCCAGCAAGAAGCCATGAGCCAGGGACAGGTTGGGATGTGGCCCAGGAGTCCTGAGAGGACACAGCCCCCTTAGATCTCATGAAAACAGCTTCTTCCCAGAATAAAGCAGCCATGAGTCTGCTGTGCTCTGAGGAAGAAAGAGTCTGAACCCCAGATCTGTCCTGCTTCTGAGGATGTTGGGGGAGACAAAGGAGGAAGAAAAGATTCAGCCCTGCACTTAGGGAGCCCCCAGTCTGGAAGGCCTTGGAGGCTCCCCTTGAGGAGCAATCCACACGGAACTCAATACTGGGCCAGGCTTCTCACTGTGCAGACTGGGTAACTGAGCCCCTGGAGAGATACTGACTTACCCAAGGTCCCGAGTGAGTCTGCACAGAACTTGTGCCCAACCCCAGGCTCCCACCCCAGCGGGAGGTTTGGCTTCTCCATGTTCTTTCTGACCAGCTCCCAGTGGCAGAAAAAAAGTCCAGAGCCACCAGCAGGAAGCTGACAGGGCAGGGCAGTCAGGCCCACAGGGCTGGAGGCAAGACAGAAGCACGTGCCTCTCGGCGGCCCAGGGAAAATATTGACTTTCTGGCTAATAAAGCCAAATTCCATGAAACCTACAACTCCAGACTGAGAAAATCCATCAGTGTTTCATGAATATTTGAAAGTGTCCGATTGATTATCACTCTGTGATGGCTACAGCCCTGGTTTTGAAGGGTAGGGACAGAGGCCTGACTCTCACCACACCCCAAAAGCCCCTGCATCACTGGGCCCTCCATTCAGAAGCTCATATTTGTATTCACTTCGGAAAGCAGAAGAAATTCCGAAAGGACACAAGGGACACTAAGAGCCGGGCTTACTCGGTAGGAAGGCAGGGGGACTTTTTACTCTATACCATGTTATCTCGTTGGAATTTTGAAACGTGAATATAGTCCCTTTTCAAAATAATAAACAAAATTTTAAAACTGCTCCTGGGGCTGTTGTCTCCCTGGCCCTGCTTACAGGCAGCAGGGAAAAGAGGAAGGTATGAACTCAGGCCCTGCCTGGGGCAACCAGCCGGGGGCAGGGGAGAACCAGTTGTCCGTGCCAACCTGCATCACAGCTTTTGGCTTGTGATTGCTTATGTGTCTCTCTCCCTGAAGACCTGTGAGCTCGGGAAGGCACGGAGCTCAGATGAGTGCACAGTTGTTAAACAACCCTGAGTGTTTTAGGGAGAGGCTTTCCAGACCACAGACGTGGAGCAATGAGAGGCTCACACAAGTGCATTTGTAACAGGCTGTACCTCCCTCCCACACTGCTGGGTGGTCTTCAGGGGCCACAGGTTGATTGCCTCAGCCTCAATGATGCAACAAATGACCCTTCTGCCATTGATTGCTAGCTGACAGGGGCAAACCCTGGGAAAGAGGGTTCTGGGAGAAGGGAGTTGTCCAGCATCAAAGAGGAATGCCAGTGGCAGGGTTGGTCCTGGAACCCGGGCCGGTGTATGCTGTCTAAGCCAACTTCGTTCTACAAGGCATGGCAAGACCTCCCTCATCCAGATGTCCTTGGTTATGAGGTCACTTAGCCTGCAGTCCCTCCCCCCGAGGGCTCTGCCAAGAGACAAGGAAGCAGAGCTGGTCCCTGTGCAGGGTCCTCAGGTGTTACAGAAGAACACAGCACCCTCAGGCCAGTGTGGACATTCGTCCCAAGCCACCAGCAGTTTCCCCTCAGCAGGTCCTGGAAACCCTGGGCCTCTGCCCCTGCATAATTCAGTTTCCTAATTACAGCTACATGCGGCAGGCCTCCTCGGGAGGCCTGACAAGGGCACAGGGGAGCTTTTGCTTTTTCCAGGGCAGCAGTGTTCAGTTTGCAGTCCCCAGAGACTCCCTGTGGCTCAGCCCCAGGACAGCGGCTGCCTGGGCTCCAGCTGTAGGACCACAAGGACAGAGGAGCCATGCCCTGGGGGATACGGGAGATGAGGACTGAGCTGGGCCTTAGGAGGCTGCTACTTACCATCCCACAAATGTGCACATATGTGCAACCGTGTGGGCACCACATGCACATAGGAGCATATCATGTGTGTTTATATATGTTTTATATGTGCCCAAGTACACACAGGACCACGGAAAAAATGTGCACATGAACAAAGCATCCTCTAACACATAAAGGTGGACAAGCAGTGGCAGTTTAGAGGGTTCTCGAGTCCTTAGGCAGGGAGTCTGCAGCCAGACAGAGTCGGGGACTCTGGCAAACAAGGGCCTCAGCCTTCCCAGCTCAGAGGCCCCCACCCCCAGATTTTTAAGGGGAACTCACATGCTCATACTCCCCTACACTACGTGGTGTGGGCCTGAGTCCCAGGGAGGCCTTGTTAGACATTGTTCTCTGCTAATTAATTAGTTCCGGCAGCCCAGGCCTGCCTGCTGAGATAGGCCCCCCTTGTGGCCCTGGCCCAGCTCCTTGGTCCCTGTCTGCTGCCTCAGATATGCCCCTGCCCAGCCTCCCATCTTCACTCTGTCCCCATCCTCCTCACACCCTGTCAAACTTTACCCTCAGCTCTCGCATCTCTGGGATGAGCTCCAGGGGTCCTCCTGGGTTCCCATCTGCGATGTGGGGCACCCCATTCCCCACCTCCCAGGCCACACACAGGCTCTTGGCTGGAGCAGATCAAGGTGGTATCTCAGCCCTTAGCTTTGCCCCCCTCCAGGGACCTGGTCGCAATCCCACAGTGTGTGTACCAGGGAGAGTCCAGAAGAACGCACTTGGCACCCCTTGTTCCATACTCTCAACAGGCTGTGGTTGGAATTTTTATTCTTATTTTATTAGAAATGGTGGGGTGGGAAGGGACATTTGACCACAGAGAGTACAAACTGGGATCTCTCTCTCCCTCTCCCCATGTGCCTCAGACACACGTCCCTAACCTGCCCTCTTGCAGTCTCCCCCAAATGTGCCTCCATCCACCAGCTTCCTTGATTCCTTCTCCCCAGTCTTGTCTGGTTGCAGCCATCTCTCCCTTTCTCCCCGTCCACACTGCAACTGTCCTGTGCAAAGCTACTGACATCCTTCCACAGGGAGACTGCAACAGCCTGCCCGGCTGCTCAGATCCCCTCTCACTCCTCTGTAAAGTTCTCCCAGCCAAGCAGGGAGATCTTCCAAAGTCATAGATAAGACTTCATTTCACTACCACCTCTTCCTTAGAGATTTACAGTCCTTCCCGACTCCTGGGAGTATATAGTGCCCGCGAGGTCTCTCTGGGGCAGTTCATCCCCACACACCACCACCCAGCTTCCTGCTTCCAGCCACACTGGCCATCTGGCCTCAGGGCCTTTGCGTATGCTGTTCCGGCCACCCGAAGCTCTCCCTGCTCTGCACTCCATAAGCTCTCACTTCAGGCCTCAACTCAGAAAGGCCAGGCCTTTCCCCCAAAGAGGACTTTCTGGACCTCCTAATATGGAAAGGTCCTCCTTATTTCTTTCTCATTCCACACTGGTCTTCAGAGCAGCTATCCTAATCTAGTGTATGTTTATTTGTACATTTATTCTTCTAATGTTTTACAGACCGTTAGAGCACAGCACCCGGCACAAAGTAGTTGCTCAAGAAATGAAGGAATGAATGAATGAGCATGAGCTGGTGGTTGGAGCCTCTTGAGCTGGAAGAAAGGAACACAGACACCCACAAAGGAAGGGTGCCAGGACAGGGAGGGCAGCCTGGATCAGCAAAGACAAGGACCCCGCCCCCCATCCCTGCTGTAGGGTGAAGGGGGGAGAGCAGCGGAGAGACCCCCCTTGGGCAGTCATGTAGGCAGCAGGGGCAGCGTGCAGATGGAACTGGAAGGGCTGGTGCGTGGGCCCGCGTGCCTGGCGTGTGTGGAAAGAGTGATGTGCGCTGGGCGCTGTGTGGGGAAGGGGGGAGCCGGCCTGCTTGCTGCAGATTTGTATTCCTGCCGACTTTTATTTCAGGCCTTGTTTATTTCTCCTTAAAACGCGGCTGCTATGCCAAGAGTCGTACCCGAATTAGCTGCGAGTGTGTAATTTTACAGCTATTACCCGGGTGTTTCTGTGACTTGGGTAATAAGGAGGGGAAATATAAACAAACAACGCAAAGGCAGTTTAGCAAGGAGGCCTGGGAGCGCGATGTCTCCGTTTCAAAATGGAACAAGCCCCATCCCTACCCTGTCCTCATTACGACCCCAGCCCACCCCCAGTCACATCAGGCCCAGGATCTGGGGCGTAGGGGGCCCTCGGGTCCCGGCGCCCCAGCCCTGGAATACCCTGCTCACGGCCCCTCCTTCAGACGAGGACACGGGCCTGTCCCCAGAGGCCCCCACCCACCCGGGTCCCTCATGCTCCTCCTCCACAAAGGCAAACAAAGGCCAGCCTAATTATGTGATATTTCCCTTCTCTGGTGGCTAATGGCACGAGAGCCCATGTGACATTTTGCTCTTTCCTCTATTATTCTTGCTTATTATCTGGCTGCTGCCGGAGGCTCTGGGCTGAGGCTGGCACTGACCGCCCCCAACATTCTACCCCTCCTCCTCTTTGCCTCTGTCCCTTTCACTGTCCCTCACGCTCAGGCCCTCCTTCATCTCACCATCCCGTGGATCCCCTCTGGGGGAAGTGGGGCCCAGCAGAGGTCTGTGCTGGGGTGGGGTTGCCTTGGTCCTCAGGACACCTGCATCTTGCCTCCGCTCAGCTGAAGCCTCACAGAAGAGGCCTCTGACGTGTCCCCAGCCTCTCTGTGCCTCAGTTTCCCTATATCTGTGCCATGCAGATGTGAGACGTGATCCCCAGAGGTCCTTCTGCTCTGATATTGAGGGTAAAGCCTGAGGGAGACTAGTACGTAGAATGATGGAGGCGCTTATGTGGGTGGGGGCCTTCAGGGTGTGGGTATTTGCCCCAAGAGCCGGTGGGCTTGGACCAGGTCCCTGCCAGGGATCCAGAGCAGACGTGAACCCACTGGAGAGTCATCTGAGGACAGCTGGGCCTCCATTTCAACACACGCGGTCTTTGAAAACGCCAGCTTTGTTTTTCTTCCAAATAGTCTTCATTTTTAAAAAAATTACAAGCAAGAAAGCAAAAAATATCAAACTTCCTCTTGTCTCCCCTAGAGGCAGCCTCTGTGAATAGTTTGCTGTGTACCATTGCCAACTTTTTCTGAGGTGTATTTGTTCTATATATTCTTATACACAGACTGTTTTTAAAAACAAAAATGGGGTCATGGCATACGTATTGATCGGCCACTTGCTTTTCTCCTCTTACCAGTGTTTCGTGGATATCTTCCAGGTCAGGACATAAGGCTCAATCTCATTTTCAAATGGCCGCAGGATGTTCCACTGCACTGCGGGGCCACCAATCCCATGCGCAGGAGCATCTGGATTGTCTCCAGTTTGGGGCTGTATATCTGTGTTTTTGTACTATAAATAATGGTTACCCAACAACCCTGAAGCTTAGTGTCTTAAAACAAAGCCTGTGAGGTTCACAGCCCTGCCGTCCACTGGCTTGCAGCTGGAGGATTGGCCGTGGGCTGCTGGTCTTTTCCTGGTGGCCTCCACTTGCTCTCAAGTTTCCCGGAGAGCGCCTGGCAGCATACCAGAACTCGTCTGGTCCACAGTTGGGACCGGCACATGGTCACTTCCACCACAACCCACTGGTCAGAGCTATTCAGGAGGCCAGTCCACTTCCAAAGGATGGATCTCTTTTTTTATATTTATTTATTTATTTATTTATTTATTTATTTTTTGAGACAGAGCCTCAAACTATCACCCTGGGTAGAGTGCTGTGGCATCACAGCTCACAGCAACCTCCAACTCCTGGGCTTAAGCGATTCTCTTGCCTCAGCCTCCCAAGTAACTGGGACTACAGGCGCCCATCACAACGCCCGGCTATTTTTTGTTGTAGTTGTCATTGTTGTTCGGCAGGCCCAGGCTGGATTCGAACCTGCCAGCTCTAGTGTACGCGGCTGGCGCCTTAGCCACTTGAGCTACAGGTGACACCCTGATTCTACCTCTTAATGGACTGCTCTGCAAAGTGACATTGGAAAGGCACAGATTCTTCCCACCTTGGAGGTGGGAAGAATTGGGGCCATTTTTGTGATTCATCTACCTAAGACACTGTTACGAACAATTCAGTAATGAACAACTTTGTCCCTACTTCTCTCTGTGTCATCAGGCTGGTGTTCATGCAAATGCCAAAGGAGGGATTATGGGGTGCTAAGACTCTTGCACTCTTGAGGGATGGTGTTATTAACTGCAAAATTATCCCCCCAAATTGTCACTAAGCATGAATTTCCAAGCAGGTAAATTGGAGGAGAGATGGCAAATCTTTACAGAGCCTTCCAGACTCAACTGATTTAACCAGGATCTGTTACCAACACCTGCCAACCTCAAAGTCCAGGGGAAAAATAACGATAAAGATGGGCAGCGCCTGTAGCTCAAGGAGTAGGGCGCCGGTCCCATATACCGGAGGTGGTAGGTTCAAACCCAGCCTTGGCCAAAAACTGCAAAAAAAAAAAACCAATAAAGATAATTGTCAAAGACTCAGGAGGTCTGACCAAGTGGTAATGCAACTCTTCTGCCTCTGGGCCCAGCAGCCTGGGCTTCCCAGCCTCTGCCCTGATATTGAAGGGAATTGAACTTCATTATTTTGCATGTTGATACCCTGCTGTCCCAGCATCATTTGTCAGAAAGTTTGTCCTTTCTCTCACTGAATGGTATTGGCTCTTTTTTTGAAAATCAACTTATCATAAATGTGATGGTTTCTTTCTGAATTCTCATGTCTATTCCATGTCTGACCTCACACCAGGAGGACATTGTCTTGATTATGGTATCTTTACAGGAAGTTTTGGATTTGGGAAGTAGGAGTCTATCAACTTCCTATCTATCTCAAGATGATTTTGACTATCTTAAGTTCCTTGTGTTTTTAAAAATTGACTATTTTCTTAAAGCAGTTTTAATTTCACAGCAAAAGTGAGCAGAAAGAACAGCGTGCCCATGTTAGCCATACTCACATACATAACTTCCCCTATTATTAACATCCAGCACCAGAATGGTACATTTGTTGCCGTCAACAAACCTACATTGACACATCATTATCAATCAGAGCCCGTAGTTAACATTGAGGGTTCACTGTTCGTGCTGCACATTCTGAGCGTGTTGACAAATGCATAATGACACGTATCTACTGTTGTAGGATCACATGGAATGGATTCACTGCCCTAAAAGTCCTCCACGCTCCACCTACTCATCCCTCCGCCCTCCCAACCCCTGGCAACCACTGATGTTTTTAATGTCTCCATAGTTTTGCCTTTACTAGAGTGTCACATAGTTGGAATTATATGACATGGAGCCTTTTTGTGTTGGCTTGTCATGGCTTGATCACTCACTTCATTTTAGTACTGAAAAATATTCCATTGTCCAGATATGCTACCATTGAGCTATCCAGTCATTTACTGAGAAACGTCTAGGTTGCTTCCAAGTTTTGTCGATTATAAAGAAAATCTCTATAAACATCCAACTATAGCTTTGGGAGTAGACGTAGTTTTCAGTTCATTTAGGTAAATACCCAGGAGCATGACTGCTGAATTGTATGGTAAGAGTATATTCAGTTTTGTAAGAAACTGCCAAACTGTCTGCCAAAATGGCTGTACCATTTTGCATTCCCACCAGTATCCACTTGCATTTGTATATAAAATTTAGAATCATCTCATCAGTGTCTACAAAAAGCCATGTGAGATTTTGATGGGGATTGCATTGAACCTGTACATTAATTTAAGGAGTATTGCACTCTTTTTTTTTTGAGACAGAGCCTCAAGCTGTCACCCTGGATAGAGTGCTGTGGCATCACAGCTCACAGCAACCTCCAATTCCTGGGCTCAAGTGATTCTCCTGCCTCCGCCTCCCAAGTAGCTGGGACTACAGGCGCCCGCCACAACGCCCGGCCA
>CAUYRH010076809.1:0-11632 GCA_963574655.1 Perodicticus potto
ATCATAATTGTGTACATTGGTGCAATCATAGGGCAGAATGTGCTTCATATACAATCAGAAACATTTTGATCATACTGTGAGAGATAGCCCTCATAGCATTTTCTTAATCACTATATAAAGACATTGATACTCTATATTTAATAAGTTTCACCAGTACCCTACTAAGATGCACCGTAGGTGTGATCCCACCAATTGTCTAATATTATTTCTATCTCCATTTGCAACTTCCCAACTAGGTTTGACTAACATTTGCCTGACACATTGAAAAATGGTGCTGTAATCGAACTGAAAACGTCAGGTCAAACCACAGGAAATTGCTGACATTTGACAATTTATATTTTTGCCAGAAAAATCAGTAATTTTGTGTAGTTCAGTGTAATATAAATTAGGTTACTTATAAATGTAGACCCCATTTAGAAATACAAGCTGTTTTCTTGACTATCCCAGGACCTCGTCCAGGTGTGACAATTTGAGAGAGGTGGAGTCTATATACCCTAGCCCTGGTCAGGGAGGGGCCCTGTGGGTAGCCTCTAGGTCAGCACATTTAAGTATAAATATATCCATTCAAAGGCAGTCTTTAACTACAGCTAATAGTTGTCACGTGCAAACACTGTGAAGACAAAGTTGTAGACACAACACACAGTATTTCATTCCTTTCTCATAAGCCACTGTGAGATAGGTACTGTTATAATTACCATTTTATAGATGAGGAAAGTGGGGGTTAAACAGTGGAATTCCCTTGCTCAGAATGGTGGATCCAAGAATTGAGTCCAGCCCTGTCTGGCTTAAAGACTCACATCCTAATATCTCATGCTACATTGCTCTGCATACAGCATAGAGTTACCAAGAACTGGTTCAAAAGGAAACCAAAGTCCAAAGTCCATGGGTATGACTGATCCAGGCAACAAAGCTACTATAATAAGGACAGAGGATCAGAAGCCAAGAATATCAGACAAGTTTTGCTAAAACGTTTCACTACTGCTTTCACTGTAATATTTGCCCTTCATTCATTTGAATAAAATATTTAATAAACAGTTTTATGTGTCAGACCTTGATGTAGGTAAGTTGGAATCATCCGTGAAGAAGGCAGATGAAAATCTCTGTACTTGAGGAGCTTAAATCCTAGATAAACAGAAAATAAATAATAAATATAATAAAAAGAAATTGTGTAGCATGTTGTAAGTGGTAAGCAAAGGGTACGAAATAAAATACACATGAGTAAGGTGGCTCAGTGGTTCTGTGGAAGGGTGGGAGGTGGGCAGGACTGAACATGAAATAGCATGGACAAGGTTACCTTGGTTGGGAAGTATTATTTGAGCAAAGACTTGAAGGAGGAGAAGAGATGAATCAGGTGGTATCAGAGGGAAGAGCATTTTCAGCAGAGTAAAGACACCAAGGCCAGAATATGCCTGGCTTGTTCTCAGACCAGTACTGAGCCCAGCCTGTGGGAAGCAGACTGAAACTCTCTTTCTCATGGCAGCTGGCTAGAGGGAGGCCAGACAGCAGTGGGCCCAAGAGGCATTGGAATGACTTCAGCTTTTACACTGGGTGGAATGGGAAATGAGGAACCACTACGGGGTTTAGAGCAGGAAAAGGATATGTCCTAACTTATACTTTGAAAAGGATCATTCTGGCTTCTGTGTGAAGGAAGACCAGAAGGTTAAGTGCAGAACCCAGGAGACTGTATGGAGACCATTTGAGTAATGCAGACAAGAAACAGTGCTGGCCAGGACCAGCTGGTAGCAGTAGAGGAGGTAGGCAGTCACAGGATCTGGAAGATGGGGTAGCAGGAATGTAAGGTGGAGAGGTGAATCCAGATGACTGCAAGGATTTTTCCTGAGCACCTGGAGAAAATAAGTTATCAATAGACAGGAGGATCAGCAAGTGGAGCAGATGCTGGGGAATCTCACAACTCAGCCCTGGGCATGTTGAGTTTAGTATGACTATGACATATCTGAGTAAAGATGTTGACTGGTAGGTGGACATATAAGCCTGGAGTTTGAAGAAGGAGGTCCACATAGAGATGTGAAATCAGGAGGTTTCAGTAAGAAGCTATTGTTCAAAACTATGAACAGTGGGCTACGTCACCAAGGGCTGACACTAGCCAAAGAAGGCTCCAGGATGGGTATCCAGAACTCACCATGCCCCTGCCAGCCCCTGACACTAAGAAGTCAATGAGAGCCAGCCGGTGGCTCACACCTATAGTCCCAGTACTTGGGAGGCCGAAGTGGATGGATCACTTGAGTTCAGGGGTCGAGACCAGTCTGAGCAAGAGTGAGATCCTGTCTCTGCTAAAAATAGAAAAACTAGCCATGTGTCCTGGTGGGCGCCTGTGGTCCTAGCTACTCAGAAGGCTAAGGCAAGAGTATCTCTTGAGCCCAAGAGTTTGAGGTTGCTGTGAGCTATGACTTCACAGCACTCTACCCAGGGTGACAGAGTGAGATTGTCTCTAAAAAAAAAAAAGAGAGAGAGAGAAGGAGAGAAAACTGCAAAGGAGACCAAGAAAGAATGACCAGAGAAATTGGAAGAAAATCCAGGGAGTGCATTGCCTTGATGTTGGTGTAAAAGCAGAGTGAAAGCCTTGCACACATTTTCACTTTCTCACCAGCTGGTAGAATGCAAAGGATTCTGAGGACCTTGAAGAAGGGAGGGTCATGAGCTTTAAGGAGCCAGGTCACTGGACAACTGTGAAGCCAAGCCACACCTCCTGCACCCCACACAGCTGGGCTATGATGATGGCAAGAAGGAACATTTCACTGCATTTGGCCTCTGAGGTTTGGAATTTTTTTTTTTTTTTAAACAGCTGTTATCTTACTGCTGGCACTAGCCCACTGCTAATAATAAAATACCGTTTTTAAAAAGAAATTTTCAAAAATTTATCATCAGATTTCTGCTTTGTGGAACTAGGTCTGAAAAATAATTCCAAGTGAGATGTTATAGCAACCGTGGTCTTGAGGCATTGACCTGGCATCAGCCGAGTTTCAGCGAAGCCTAGTTCAATTGGGCTTCTGTGAACTGGGATGGTTAATGGCTTGTTCCTGATGTTCACCTTCAATTGGATCCTGAGAATAACTCTTGTCGATGGGAGGCTGTCAGTTGGTTTTTAAGGTCCATCGTTAGGGTTGCTTTATTTCTGGTTGATGGATATGGATAAAGAAAAATGTCTACTTTCCCCCGAGCATAGAGATTGGAATTGCATTTGGAGAATTGATTGAAAAATTGTTGTTGTGAGCCTGAGGTTGATCGCATGGGCCCTTTTTGAGGCATGGGTACTTGAAACTATTCATCCTCAAGTTTGTAAAGCCTAGCTAAAGAAGGACAAGTCTGAATATCTATTACCATGGTTTTCTAACACACTTAGCATAAAACTTAAGGACACGACCATGGCCTGCAATGCCCTACTGTGTCCAGCTTCCTGCTGTTCCCCGCTCCTCATGCTGGCCCCTTGCTCTTCCTGGGGCACACCTCACATGCTCCCTGCAGATCTGATGCTCCTTTCTTGTGGTTGACACAGACGCTCACGTGACTTCTTCCCCTTCTTCTGAACTTTCGTCTCCCTGGCCACCTTGTCTACAAGTGTGGCTCTCATCACTCTCTGCCCATTTGCTCTAGTTTCATTTTCCTTTGCCACATTTGTGACTAACAGACGTTAAGTTAGGTAGCTATTTATTTTTGTTTAGCATTTATTTCTCCCCCTGGAATGTAAGCTTCTTGAGGGTGGCAACTTTGTCCTGTCCGTTGCTGTATCCCCAATGCCTAGAACTGCGCCAGGGACACAGTAGAAGCTTGACAAGTATTTGTCAAATAGATGCATGAATGGATAAATAAATGCTTATGGTCATCTGATTTCTCAAAACGACCTATCTAATGTTAGGAGAGATTAATTGTTCCTTTCTCAGAGCATGAAAAGCCATGATAATAGCCAACTAGATGTGCTTGAGCATTAGCCCTTTCAGAAAATCTGGAAAACAACACCTTTGACCCCAATCCTCTTCACTCCCTCCTATCTATCCCTGACGACTTCTTTCATATTTCATATATTTACTCAATACATATTCAGTAAATGTATATGGAGCTTCCATTCTTTTCCTAATTTAATAAAGGAAAAAAATCTCCACCTTTATCCTGACATCACGTTTAGTGGAAATAGTGTCGTGAATCATATAGGCTTCCTGAGACAGAGCAAAAAGCCACTGGCTGTTGTTTGAAACTTTTCAGGGCCCCAAAGGGGTGAAAAATACCCAAGCCCTGTCCGCATTAGTTACTATCCAATCTGTACCCATGGAATCTATTGGTTTTCACATTTCCATATTTTTGAGGCACATTAACAACCACAAGGAAAAATATTAAATGCGAAAATGGTTAGATATGTGTCAATAGAAAGGAAATGCTTCCTGCCACACCGATTTAGAGTGCTGACTTACGTGATTTTATAAACTTGGTTACCCGCTCGCAAAGTTATCTAGTGCTTAAAATGTAATAAGTGTTAGAGGCTTTGTTCTTTGTTTTTGCTGTGAAAAACTGTGCTTCCTTTAGAGGAGCTCACAATTTATACACTGAAAATATATAAAAGAATTATGTGTCAACAAAATGGTGTTTAAGGTTTTAAATCATCCTAACAGCCCTGAGACTTCCTCACTTGACATCTCAGAGACTTTATGAAAGTTTTATTCTACAATTCCCTGCTTGCCTTTACTCTTAGCTGCTTCTTCCAGCTATTCATATAGTTTGAAAAATAGAGTTTATATACTTTAAGTTGCAAGGCATTTAGAATTTTCATAATCTCTTTATTGTGGCTGAAGCAGTCAAGAAAATGAAGTCAACTGTTGATAATATTTCACTGAGCCTTTGCTAGATTAACTGGGGCAAGAAGTTAGAACTTGTGGCATTTTTTAATACCCAAATTTTTAGAAAGTCCTTATGAGCCAGTTTCAGGATAATTAAATTAGTTTCTGAAGACCTGATGAAGATCAAAGAGCAGAGTGGTAAGGAAGCTTTATAAAGAATAGTTGCTGAACATAAGGTCCTGGAGAGTAAGAATTTTGTATATATTTTTTGTTTTGTGTCATTCACTGCATGTAGCAATGTGCTAAGCTCATTGTATGTGATTATTATGAAGTCCCGGTTTAATTAATCTATAAAAGTGTAATCAAGAAGTGTATAACGCATCAAGTTTTAGGTCCCAGTTTTTACAAGACAGAGTATACTGTGGAAAAATTTCCCTTACTTATGTATCAGTTTAGGATAAGACATCTTTAGGTCATTGATGAAACAAATACTTTTTCCTATTGTTTTGTGTGATTTCCTTCAATAGCAAATCCTTATCACCGGTTTGCTTTGGCCCCCCTCCCATTCGGTTTCTATTCATGGATTTCCATATCTATTCTGCTGAGTGTTTACTCTGTTCCAGATACTATGTATGTTCATTACCCTTAGGAAGCTTTTACTCTAGTAGTAAAGAAAGAAGAAAATCTAATTCTGTTTCAATTAAACTCTTATTAGAATTAAGACTCAGCTCATATTCCTCATATTAGAGGAATTAATGTGTTAGAGAGATTATTATAGATATTATAGATAAGATCACCCAGGGAAATCTGAGCCTCTCAATTTCAGCAAGAGCAGAACTGAAGGGTGGTTCTGGATCCATTTGGCCTGGGGTGTTAGTAACAGGTGTTAGTAACAAAGCTTCCCAAGTCTTCACTTCTCCCTATCATACCTTTCACTTAGTTGTGGCTTCTATTTTCTTAAAACTGTGAGAGACAAGTTATTAACTTTTTTCTTACATAACGAGCCTTTAGAATTTGCCCCTGCTTCTGAATTTGTCTCTGTATTTCTTCGTTCAAAATAATTAGAAAGATGATGGGATTGGTCAGCCTATGGCTTTTCAAAGCAACCCTGGCTGCCCTTAGACACTCTAGGTCCACCCCTAACTTGATCAAATATGAAATGAGGGTAAGGTCACATGATAAAAACATGTGGAAGTGCTGTTTGTTCACTAGAGGCTGAGAAAGGAGGCATAGCACAGGCACTGTGTTAATATGCCTAGTTCAAATTTAATCTTGTAAATGCCAGGGTGTGATGGTGCACAGAATTCTCTAAGGACACAGAACTGGACCACTTTATCGAGTCTAGGGATAGTCAGAGCAGACCTCTTGGGAAAGATGACAGCTAAAGTTGAGTTGGACTTAGCCAGGTGAAGAAGTAGGGAGCTGTACTGGGCAGAGAAAATAGCACAAATAAATAGGGGCAGGAAGAAATAACGTTTCAGGGACTGAATCACATATGGTTGAATGAATATTTCTGAAACTTGAATCATTAAATTCAGAGTGGTTGGAGATAAGAATAGAGCAAAATGGTACCCATATTAGAATGCACAGTGAAAATAATAGAAACCATTACGTTATGCAGGGAGTGACCAGGTAACATTTATGTTTTAGATGCATCATCCTCATGCAGATGGAAAATGTGTGTGAACATGGCAAGAGTGGAGACAGGGATACGAAGTGGGAGGAGAGTTCAGATAAGAGATTGGAGGGATCTCAACAGAAAGTGCAGATAGAAGTGGAAAAGTGGTATGTTAAAGTAACATTTCTTGAATAGAATCGACTAAACTTGGTAATTCATTAAGATGTGGAAGGTGAAGGAGAGGGTAAGTCTGGGCTTCAGATGACAAAGTTGGTGGATGGCTGTGTTGTGTCATTACTTGAGATGGGAAAAGAACAAAGGAGCATAAGACTGGGGGCAGTTTGCATGCATGAGAGACAACCAGCTTATGCCAGCAGCATTATCTTAAACAGGAAATGAATGTTTGGGAGGCCTTTAGGGTACTTTGACTGATGCTTCAGTTCCTGAAGTTAAGGATGGAGAATCCATCACAGACATAGGACAGGAACTGGTCAGCTCCTGGAGTCCAGGGGCCAAGGAAACAGGAACCAGTTGATAGACATTTCAGATCAGATCGCCATAATGAACCATCTGCATTGTTTTTTTTTTTTTTTTCAATTCTGATTTTACTCTCTACAGAAGCCAAAGTCTCAATAGAGAGAATTGGCCAAGGTTGGCTCACAGCTCAGCTAGGAGAGGTCAGAGAACTCCGACTGATGATCCCACCAGAGCTGTCCACCATGGAGGAGAGATAATTGCTCCCAAAGACATTGGGGCTAGTTCTCTAATTAAAGGTGGGAAGGGTCTAGTTTGTCGAGCATAATGGCCCATTGCATATACTCCTAAATTCCAAATATAAAAGGGATATAGAATGTCAGAATCAGATAACGAAGATAATCACAAGACAAGTAGGTTTTAATAGGCAATGCGTCTATTCAACAAATTTTTATTGAGCCTCTAATGTATTCAATATACTGTGTTGATATAAAGATTCATAAGATAGTCTTTCTGCTTTTTTACATGAAACAATGAAGTTTAGACGTAGGAGGAAAGATGCTTTTATAGATCATGTAATCTGACACTTATACAAAAAAAAGTGAGGTGAGGAAAAGCTAGGCAGAAGGTCAAGTAGTGAGTATTTCACACAGATGGGACCAGTCCCCCCAAACTGCATCATTCTAACCCCTCTAGAGTCTTTCTCCCACGCATTACTCACTCACTTTGTTGCTAAAATGGTCATAAGCAAAATGCACTTCGAAGAAAAAACTCCAGCATTATCCCATGCTGGAGGCAAGGCTGGGAAGTTATTAGAATATCATTATCAAGAAGTGCCAGATCAAAAGCCATTAGGACTCTAAGTAACCATTCAGTCAGTTCAAAAAGAGTCATCAGTTAGGAGAACAAGAGAACAGACTCCAAGCAAAGGTCTTTCAGCAGAGAGGTGGTGGCCGGTGCAGGCAGGGCTCGGTACTCCTTTCCTGAGGACTAAAGCAATTAAAATAAGAACAACTGCTTATCTGCCCGGAATGCCTGCCATACGGTTAGACAGCAACACAGAAGAAGTGAGACAGATCGGATCGGGGCAGGTTCTTTGACTTGTAAAGGTGCCTTGTGCTTCTAAGATTCTGGGGCTTTAGTCTCTATTGTATTGTAGTTCAATGGATTCTTTTTTTCATGTGCTCCTTTTAATCTGTTTGCTACTGTAGTACATTTAAACATCAGCAGATGGGGCCCTTGGTTCCTGTGAAGAATGTCAGGGCTTGAATTTCGTTAATGTCTGTGATCTGCATGAATTTTTCTTGTTGCTTTTACAGCATGTTAAATCTGCACTCTTTATAGTTCGCAAACCTTTATATAATCAAGAAAAATAAAACTCACTAATGACAAGAAATTCCTTTTTAGCCCCTCTTCCACTGTTCTACAGAGATAAGTTAGATCTGTTTCCAAGTGGGAGAATGAGAATAACATAACACTTAGACAATGACATTTTGAAAGAGCAAGAGAAGTCAATGTCAAGATTAATCTGTTGTCCTTAACTCAGGAAGCTGTGGGGAAGGCTTTTGCTGCATGGGACCACAGGTGATGATTTGGTTGCATCCAAGGTTACTCTGATTCTGCATTATTTTCTTTCCTCTCTCCTGAATTTCATTTTAGGAAGACATTGTGTGAACTGGCTGTGTTTTAGCCCTCACCAGTGATTATTATTTTTTTAAGTGATGTTTGTCGATAGTCCATAAAGGAAGCAACCAGTCATCTGGTTCTTGCACCTGTTTAAGTGGATAAGTTTCAGCTTCTTAAAGGTGAGATCCTTTCCTACCAGAAATGTAACAGCCCTTTGAGGAAGAAGTGTAGTTTACTGGGCAGAAGAGATGACAGCATTTGGTCCTCGTGGAGTCCTCTCTTGATTTTCTGCCTGGTTTTTTTTAGCGTGACTTTGCTCTTGAGAATTAATCACTGTTTCTCTTGTGGCCCCCAAACAGGATGATCCAGAATTTTATTTTTGGTAAAATTCTATGCGACAACCAGAACAAAAATGTTTCCTATGTGAAAAGCTTGATTATGTGGGTACTTATTTCAATGTGCTTACTGCATCTCTTATTAGTATGATTTAACAGATAGATTGAAAGCATCTCCCTTTAATGTTTAATTATTTTTGTTGTAAATAATTGCTTATGCTTAGACAAAACTTAATAGCAGATTGAGAACTGAGAAGATTAAGGGGTTGGCAATGGGAGAGAGAAAATCAAGCCTCTTTTCTGCCATTATTCTGAGTTTAAACAAATAGATCTGTTGGCCAGCCTTATTGCCACCTCTTCAAAACTGATATTTTTAGTTTGAAAGACCTCCTGTACATTTTAAGGTATATTATAGGTCACGGTCATTTCCAAATTTGTGTTCACTAGCTCATAAATCTGCAAAAGTTATACGTCTTCACTGATAACATTCTCTGTATTTTTATAAATTTGTGACCTAATGTGGCAAATGGAGATGCAGTTTGCAGATTTAGGATTTATAGAGTTTACACAGATGAAACTAATGTATTACTTCTGAGTAGAGATGATGTTTGCCTGTAGTTAGCCTGAAGCAAATTTTAGGAAGGAATTGTTCATTTTTCCCCCTCCTTTTGTGCTGACATGCTAAGTGATATATACGGAAATTGCGTGTACGATTTGTGCTGCAGTCTGAAGAACTGCTTGTGGGCAAATTTCATTAGTTCTTGATTAGTACTTGCGCTAATTAAGCCGGGCACAATTTTGCCTCCGGTTGTAGTATGATGAGTTAAGGATGATCTGAAAATGTGACCCTGAATTCACGTGTGGGAAGCTCATAACGCCCATGTAATTCCATAGAGAATTCTCACTTTATTCCCCCATTAAGGGTCTAAAAAAGTGGAACAGAGGAGTCCGTTTCAGTGCAATTTGAGTTCACTCAGATATGTGATATGCTAATGTTTAGATTAAGCAGATGGCAAGGAAGGCAGCAGTTAGTTGAGGATTGTTTTTCTCTTTCTGCATATTATTTTCAAACAAACCGTTTAAGAGGTAAGTTATTCTACCTCCTCCCTTTGCTTTTTCTTGAATTGAAAAAAGAAAAGCAAGAAATCTTTGGTTATATTATTATCATCCCATGTGTGCTCTCCTCTCATTTGGGTTGTGGTATACAAGCAGTTTCACTGTTTGGTGAGAAAGCTTTGGTATTTTTATTATGTCAAAAAAAACGAGGTCCTGGCTGAGGCAGGGAAGAGAGAGGAGTTGAATTTGGAAACAGAACCTGCTTGGAACAGAAGAACAGATGTTATACCTCATTCTACATCTCTAACTTTTCCTCTGGACTTGGCAATATAGGCCCTGATTCTCCTATTTTTCTGTGGTCTTTTTCCTCTTGCCTTCTTCTCCAAAACCTCTTTTTCCTTTGCAATCTTGGGGTTTTCCACCTTTGTTTTTTTTTACATACAGTATGATGTGGTGTCAAGACAAACAAAAAAACCTTGCTAACTTTCAAAATTCCTCCAAGCTTTCCCAACCACTCACAAACGAAAAGGCAGTTTTAAATATCATGTTCCATCATTTATAGAATCAGAAAATTTTAGAGCTAGCCCTAGACATCATTTCTTCTCGCTCCTTTTTTTTAGTAAAAGATTTTCTTGGGATTCTGGAGTGGCGAGAAAAGATAGATGTGGGAATAGAAGATAGAGAGAGAAAGAGAGAAAGAGAAGGAAGAGTTTGGAGAAATTTTGTTCCTTAGAGTGTGTTTGTCATGCAATTCCCTTTGAGAACTTTTCTAGAGATTGCAAAAAAAAATACTCAATTGCTTTTCAGTTATATTGGATACAAGACTGACCTTTCTTTGAACACGACTCTTAGCTGAGTTCAGCTCTAGGGCAGTCGGCTCAATCTGGCTAAGTGAGCATACCTGCAAACTTACACTCACTTGCACCATCTTCTTTTAACGAGAGACACAGCCTTCCTGTCAGCCAATATTAGACCTCTCCTTGGTCTCTGAATCTTACTTTCTTCCTCAGTTCTTAAAGGGAATGTCAGTTACCAACTCTACCTGTCCCCCCTGCCTTGCCCATTTTTTTTCCTCTGCTAAATTATTCCCCTAGGCTTATAAATATGCAGGATACAAGATGCCCAGACCAGGCACGCTCCTTCTGATATCATTCATCTTCATTTCTTTACTCTCTGTTTTAGCAATGTCTCACCAGCGTGTTTCCAGGTCATCTTTGTCTTAATTTTCTCACCTCAAACCCATTTCTCACCAGGTCATCTTTGTCTTAATTTTCTCACCTCAAACCCATTTCAATCTGGCTTCTAATGTTGTGCCCGAATTTCAGAGTCCCCCCAGAAGAAACTCACACCAGGCACCCCGATGCAAAAACAAAGGGTGAAGTTTACTACAAGCCTAGGGTCAGGCCTTCGGCTCCGTCAAAATGGCGGATCGATCCGAATGCCCCAGGGGTGGGGCTGAGGTATTCTTATAGTGTACCGAAAGGAAGTTGGGAAGGGGGAATGGGATAAGGGGAGTGTGATAAGGGAAGAGTGGAGTAAGGATGAGTCCAGGTGTCTTGTCACTTGTTGATTGGATACCTCAGAGGTGCCAGGAATGGGTGGGTGGTCGCTAAGCTGGAAGGGGCTGGTATTGTTCAACCAGTGCGGGTGGTCAGGGGGAACTGGAGCAAGGAACCAAAATTTGCAAAACTAGCATTACACAGCAAATTACACAGCGACCTGTAAAATGGAGTCTG
>CAUYRH010076810.1:0-31236 GCA_963574655.1 Perodicticus potto
TGTGGCATCACAGCTCACAGCAACCTCTAATTCCTGGGCTCAAGCAAGTCTCTTGCCTCTGCCTCCCAAGTAGCTGGGACTACAGGCGCCCGCCACAACGCCTGGCTATTTTTTGGTTGCAGCCGTCATTGTTGTTTGGCTGGTTGGGGCTGGATTCGAACCTGCCAGCTCAGGTGCATGTGGCTGGTGCCTTAGCCCGTTGAGCCACAGGCACCGAGCCAATTCCCTATTTCTTGCAGTTACCCAGGCTCCATGCATTTCCTTGCTTCAGGTCCATTTTGCAGGGCAGAAATTAGTAGTGCCTGGAATGATGCAGTCTGACTTTAATAGATGTTCAAATGTATTGAGGTGGTAATTCTGGGAATGTATCCTAGGAAAACAAAAGTAAGAAAATGATAGAATTTCTAGATACTAGAGTGAAATTGAAAATTGAGCAGTGGGGTTGAAGGTTATAAAACAAAATAGAGATAGAGATAACCGTATAGATAGAGATAGAGGAGATGATAGAGACAGAGATGATAGAGACAGAGACTGATGATAGAGATGGAGATAGATGATAGAGACAAAGATAGATGATAGAGATAGACAGATGACAGAGACAGATGATAGAGACAGAGATAGATGATAGAGATAAAGACAGATGATAGAGACAGAGATAGATGATAGAGACAGAGATAGATGTTAGAGACAGAGATGATAGAAACAGAGATAGAGATAGAGACAGATGATAGAGACAGAGACATGATAGGGACAAAGATGATAGAGATAGATGATAGAGACAGAGAAAGATGGAAATAGAGATGACAGAGACAAATCATGGACAGATGATAGAGAAGGAGATGACAGAGATAGAGATACATGACAAGGAGATACAAGATAGAAATGATAGAGATAGAGACAGACAGAGAAAGAGGAACTGTGTCCACAATCACTAGGTGACAGAATGGAGGGGAGGGAGGAGATGACTGTATGATGTGCCTTAAGAGGCTGTATTATAATTATTGAGGTCCAGATGCTCGTCTGAAAACAACAGATCAAATAGACGGAGGGTTTCACTGACCATACATTGAACTTCTCAGAAGGGAGTTCGCTCTTGACCACTTAGATTCTTTCTTGGCAAGAATATTGGCACTTCGAAGCAACTCTGGGGTAGGAGATTGAAGATTGAACATCTCATCAATCTGACAGGATAAAGACTCAGAATTAGACTTAAACTAATTTCCAGAAAATAATAAATTATACATCTAAGACACCTGAGCAACTATATTAAAATTTAACCTATTAAATCACACAAATGTTTTACATTTTCCTCAAATGCAGGATCATGGTTTTTTGGTCATAAAACATTTCAGCATGGGATATGTGTATCTACAAATGATGACCAATGAAATGTATTTCAGTGATATCAATTTCTTCAAAAAATGTAACTAAAATATACATGTAGCTCCAATGAAATAAAATGGCAAGAACAGAGAATCATTACATAAAAATAAATAGGTAAGGAATAACTATTGGAATAAACAGGATGCAGGAGAGGCAAATTTATAAAAGTAGATGGCAACTGTGAGAGAAACGAAATGCTTTCCTGAATGACAGAATGAAGAGATGGCAGTCACTGTAACTGTTTCTTATTCACTTTTGAGTGCAGGAACTAGAATCTGGGTCAAGTAAATGTGTTGAATATTTTGAAGAGAGTAAGGTATTCAGAATCTCAGGAGAATGGAGGAAATAAACAAAAGAGAGTCACAGGCTTATGGCTTTCAACACTCATGGGTAAATGAGGTAATAAAACTCAGTAGAAACCAAGCAGATAGGAAGGGGAAGAAGACAGGTAAATTCATATCTAAGAAGTATATGACATGCTATCTGGGTAATGGGGAAACTTACAAGTTTTACCCAAACTTTGAAAAGGCAATTCATGTAACCAAAACATTATACCTGTGTAATACCCTGAAATAAAGAGAAAAAAGGAAATGGAAAAATAAGTATTTGGATTCTAATTTTAAAAATACTTTCATAGAGAGATATTGTTACTCTCCAAAGATTTTAGACAAATTACTAAAATTAGGAGATAAATTATAGAATATATATTTTAATTTATGTTTCAGCTGATCATTGAGAAATATGGGATCAGGTGTGGTGGCTCATACCTGTAATCCTAGCATTCTTGGAGGCCTAAGTGGGTGGATCACTTGAGCTCAGAAGTTGGTGACCAGCCGGAACGAAAGTGAGACCCCAGCTGTAATAAAAATAGAAAAATGAGGCTGGCACCCAGTAAAGTGAGGCATTTGGGAGGCTGAGGCAAGGGGATCACTTGAGCCCAAGAGTTTGAGTCTGCTCTGAGCTATGGCGCCATGGCACTCTACCAAGGGCAACAGAATGAGTCTCTGTTTCAAAAAAAAGACAGAGAGAATATGGGGAAATGACTTTGAAGTATTCCAAATGGTGTGTGGCCACTTAATGGGCACCATGTAAGGTCATATGGCACACCTCCTCGGTGAGGGACACAGCTACAACAGGGATTTTATCTAGGAAACGCAAACATTGTAACACAATCATTTGTGCCCTCATAGTAATCTGAATATTTTTAAAAAGTTTAATAAAACTTGGTAAGATTGCTTATAAAATATTATCCAGAAATGAACATAAATCTATCTCTTTGTTTTTTTCTTTTATTATGAAAATACCAGAAATAAAATGGGAAACCAAGTCAGTAGTTAAATACAATTCTTTAGAGATATGTTTGTAACTATGTACATTTCTGTTTTCTGTCTTTTAGTCTGAATTAATTTTGTGACAGCATATATCTGATATTTTAAATTATCTATAACTAAGATATAATTTTTTTAAATATTAAAAACCCTCTGTGATAGCACACTAAGAAAGGTATTAGCCTGTAATGATTTCTCCTTTCAAATCAATTTTCAAATATTTATGCTTCAAAGCCCCTAAGATATCCATTTCTAGTTGATTACCTCCTATCAAAAAGTATTTTTCAATAACTCCCATATGATCTAACCTTTCACTAACTTCAGATGTATTTTTTTTGTTCCTGAATGTTGCCCTTTTAAAAAATGAATTGTCTAATTTATCTTCTTTGGACATCTGAGAGACCTATTACACTAGATATTTTTCCCCTCCATTCTGAATGTGAAATCTTATAGAGTTTCCATGTGCATAACAGTGCAGGTGAGTTACATTGCACACATTCTCTGTGGTTACCTGAGTTCACATCCTTACTCTGTTCATGATAAACTTCAGCATTTCCAGAGAACTGACAGCCTTCAAGTAGGCAATGTTCAAAGGAGTGTCTTTGTAATATTGATCCAAGAAATAGTAGATGATTGGCGATGTAGTTTAGTTTCAAAGACAACTGGCTAGTGTGACAAAGGATGATGCTGTGTACTGTACTCAAATTGTACGTAGATTGTTACCATGAACTCATGCATGAATACTAGGGGAGGATACTAAAATATTTGTATGAATAAAAACCTAACAAAATTTGCCATTTTATCACTACAGTCACCAAGAAAGCTTACTGTAACGATTGAAACCAATGGAAACCACAACTTATCAATGTATAAGACATTAGTAATTAACTTGCCACATAACAAGAAATGTCTTAGCCCTATGGGGGAACCTCAATAAATTGAGGACACTTTCTTTCTGTCTGTGAACACAGACATTTTAAAATAGGAATATGTGGTACAAATGAATTATTCTTGTAAATGATTATTTTCACTTTTCTAGTCTACACAGTAAACATACGATGTTTGTCAGTGTCTTGATGATTGACTAGAGATAGTATACTGTCAGTATTCTAAAATTATCTTTCTAGGAAAAAATAAAAATATGTTCATAATGGAGGGGGCACCATTGAGTCCAAGGGTGCATATATATGTAGGTTATTTATGCTAATTAGAAACCAGATGTAATTCAAGTAATTCTACAAATATAAACCTTTCCTAAATTTTTTCTACCATTAATTTCTTTTTAAACTTTCTAATTCCATATCTTGATCTTTAAATTATACCAGTCGTTTGATTCTCCAGATTCCTTAAGCAGGCAGTTTCATTAATGCATGTTTATGGAATGCAGGTCATTTTAACTCTCTTACATTGAATAATAAGAGGTTGAACACAGGTACCTGATTTTGGAGTAATCATCCATGATTGTTCATCCTCAGTTACATTTTACTAGATATTGTACATTGTGTTCTTTCGTGTATATCCTGTAAGTCTTCAAGACTTTACAGCAGAGCACTATAGTATTACATGGGGTCTATAGGACCTAAGAATGTTTCAGATAAAGTTCTGTAGGAGTGAAGTTTAAATGCCTTTCTTTAGTGAAATTTATCTGTTGAAAAATAAAATTGAATAGACATAAACAGTAATTCTTAGATTGTATACTAAACATTTCTACTTATTCAGGTAAGTCTGCTACATTAATACGTTAAGCTTCAAAGTTTATCATTGGGAATTCTATTTCTGGACTATCCTAACTTCCTTCAGCCTCACATTCAGCAGTTGCCTATATAATAATGAAGTAAATTATGACTCTTAGGTGTGATTATGTTTAATTTTTGCATGAATCATTTCATTTTGAAAAGCTATTTCTTTTAAGAGAAAACTTCTAAAATGCATATGTCGTATCATATCTAACTTGACAAGAAATTACAGACCATTTCCATATTTTAGAAAACTCTTTAAAATTCTAAAGCATGATATAAATGTCTGTGCATATATTTGTGTGTGTGTGTTTTCCTGCCTATCACCATCCTTTTCCATATGCCAATAACTTTGTGCTCTCTCATCTGAAGAGGGCTGACAATTAAGTTAGTGAACTTGCCATCATGCAGCTATGTTGGCAGGCCTATACAAACAGCTCGGAAAGTTTCATATCTTTGGCATCTCAGTCTCACAGCTGTGTTTGTGTCAACATGTGATGATGTCTTGCTGAGTGGCGTTCATTATTGTTGTTGAGTGTTTTTGTGTGCCATCACAAGAACATCGGGGCTTGAATCAAAGCAATGAATAAACATTAAATTTCTTGTTAAACTTGGCAAAGTGAAAGTGAAATCAGGGACATGTAAGTTTAAGTTTATGGAAATAATACCCCGAAGAAAATGGCGGCACGAAATGGCTTCAACTTTTTTATGAGGAGAAAGTGTCACTGATGAAGAGAAGTGAGGAGGGCTAGTAATGAGCAGAACTGGTGAAAACATTGCAAAAGCTCATCAAATTGTGTGTCAAAGTAGTCATCTGCCTGTGACACCAAGTAAACATTGATAGAAAAACAAGAAACCCTTACCTGACAATCTAGGCTCGTACAAGGCTTGTGAAAAAATGGTAGGAAGGAGTTCACCAATGAACAAAAGCAAAGGAAAGTCAGACTTTGCCAGGATATTTTGGAGAGGCAAAATGATGTTTGGGGACATGTTATCACTGGTGACGAAACATGGATATACCAATAAGACCCTGCCTGAAACAAAGCGTCAAAGTACACAATGGAAGTCAGTCAATTCTCCATGACCAAAAAGTTCTATCGGTTCAAATCAAGAGTTAAAAAATCGTTGCTAGCATTTTTTGATACCAAAAGCATTGTTCATTATGAATTGGTCCCAACTGGAGAAACGGTTAACCAAGTTTACTATTTGGAAGTGCTGAAAATGCTGTATGAAAATGTTAGATTAAAACAAACTGAACTTTGTGCCAACAACTCATGGCTCTCACATCATGACAATGTACCAATTCACATGGTACTGTCTCTGAGGGAGTTTTTAGCCAGGAAACAAATAACTGTATTGGCACACCATCCCCTCACACCTGATATAGCTCCTAATAATTTTTCCTTTGCCCCCAAATAAAGGAAATATTGTAAGGCAATATTGAAATATTGAAGAACTTAATGTTTATTAATGTCTATTAAGTTCTTAAGTCTGGATAATTATATCTTTTTAAAGTTAACTTAAAGTCAAGCATATGTGTGTATGAATATGTATGGTTGTGTGTGTGTGTATATATATGTGTGTCTGTATATTTGTACACTAGAGACTAAGGAAAAAATTAGTTGACCACTCAATGAACTGTAATAAACTGGTCAACATATGGAGGTGATCAACATGAGGAACTGGGCCTATGATACTGATATTTACATGTAATGCATGTCTGTTCTAAGAAAATTAGGTCAATTTGGAGGGTGGTCAATATAGGGAGGTAGCCAACTATGAAGGTTCTACTGTATATCATGGAATTATTACACATAGAGGTGATAAATTATTGCATGCTTATGATGATAAATAAGAGCCAGGGGGCATGAGGAAGGTAAATGGAACTGCTATTATGAGGGTCTTATGGTGCATATAAATATTATTTGGTAATAGACTATGAAAAGTTAAAGTGTGTACTATACTCGCTAGAGAAGTTTCTAAAATAATTTGAAAATATTTATTTAAAAATTCATAGAAGACATAAAATAAAAGATTAAAAATCGATTTAATTAAACCAAAAGAAGATAGGACATAAGAAACAGGGAACAAGCAATTCACTCTGAAGTATGGAATGAGGTAGGCTGAAAGTCAAATAGTAGAAAACTATCTTCTCTGTAAATAACAAATATTATAGAAGTGCTCCGGCTACATATCAGATAAAGTAGATATGATTGCAAAAATCTATTCTAGAGATAAAGAAATGTACTTTGAAGGGATTTAGGAGTGAATTTTATCAAAACGTCATAACCATGTTAAAAAAATCTAAATGTAAATTCAAATGTTCAAAATATGGTGAGATACCATTGATATAAATATAGGAAGAGAAATTGACAATTGTAGTTGAGAATTTGAAAATGAAAAAGGTGCAATTACTATGCTCTAAAAGACATCAGTTTGATAATAGAAGTAACACATGTAAAACCAATATTAATTTACCTCTGAATAGGATAGTGCTAAGCTAAAGTTACAGAATACTACAAGGAGATTTAAAAAAATAGAACTCTGAATTAAATTTCAGTTGGAGGAATGTAAGTATGCATGGTTTAGATGAAAACCTCGTGGCAGTATCAAACGGTAGAAAAGTTCAGGATGTGTCTGTAGTATTACCACTAGTTTAATCTGCTTAGAAAATAAAATGCTTAGAAAAGGGCAAAGAATTAGAGCCGAAAACATATAATCAGTTATATAAATTATAACATGTGTAAGAAACTGCACATTAATATTTTCTTTATCTTTTGAATGAATTATAATTATAAAAGTTATAACTTGCAAATTTCTTTCACCTCAAAAAACCCCCATAGTTCTATGCTTATTCAGAACCATATTTAAGTATAAAAGGATTAAAAATTATGTTATATAAAATATTGGAAATGAAAACTTATGTCCTAGAGTCCATATAATAAAACACTTCAAGGAAATATCATTAAAATTCTCCTCTTGAAGGTGAGATAGTAATAATTTGATTACCATGCATTTTCATATTCTGCCAAATCTCTGGTGTTCATCTATGAAACAAATCATATTTCCAAGGTACTGGTGATAATAAGTAATTCAACTTAGAGTTTAAAAACATGAAAATCAGAAAATGTACCTTTCTAACAAAAATCTATACACTAGAAAGAAAAACTACCATATTTTGTTAAATCTGAAAGAAATAGCAAGAACACACTGAAAGGCAGCATATAAGTGCTCAGTTCCCGAGCAAAATGGAAGTTTCATCAAAAAGTGTCACGTAGTGAAAGTCATATCCAATGACCAAGGTGTTGGAAAACAGCAGAACCTGCGTTTCCTACACAGAGTGAAGTCATGCCCACCACAGGAGCAGGTGAATCTTCCCTCAGCGGGGCAGTCTCCTTACATCCTGTTTCATCATTATAATGCAGACATAATCTCTAATTCAACAAAAGAATTAGAAACGAGCCAGGAACATTAAGAGAAATATAGGCTCCAACTGAGAGCATATGGATTATATGACATTACTTTTAAAATTTCCTAAACAATCGAAACTAAGAAAGATGCCCACAAAAGTGGAAGACTTGGTAAAATGAAATTCGGTTTTGTGAATTAAATGGGATTATGTATTAACTCAGTCACTCCTCCCTTTCCGATATAATTCTTAAATGAACATTGGCTTAAATATAACTCTCACCTTCCAAAAATGAGTAATATCTACAAAGGATGCGTATCAGCTTTATGCACAAATGTTTCAAAGGGAAGTAAAGAAAATCAAGAGCCATTTGACAGATATCCACCCTATACCTGTGACTGTACAGGGTATAAACAGAAGTGCATAAGATGTGATGCTATGGTGTGAGGATTCAAATTTTACTGTGGTACTTGATAATACTGATGATTTTCAGAAAACTAATCGATTTAATAGCATTGTGGCATTTAAACAAATATTGACAGAGCATAATGTAAATTTGTGTTGTTACATCCAAATGGCCTGGAATAGGTATATATTATCTATATCAGTAACAGGAAAAAGGAAGAAACATTGGGGAAAGAGAAGACATAAAAATTTATGGAGCATGTTCTGTGTGCTATGCTCTTGACATGTTCCCTCACATAATTCTTACAACATCCTCTTAGTTTGAGGTTATTCCCATTGTACCAATAAAAGAGCTGGGATATAAGTGCTTTATTTTCTCTGTTCAAGATTAGGTGAAGAAACAAGATTTGAAACTAACATTAGTGAGTGTCTAAAACTATAGGCATAGTCTTGAATAAAAAGATGCACATGTGAAATAAATTTGCTCTCTGATTTTGAAGTCTAAGAGGCAAGAGAGAAAGTTAAGGGCATTTTTTTAGTTTTTTTTTTTTTGTAATGGTAGATATTAGGATATCGACCAAAATAAAACCAAGATAATCTAAAATATCTACAGCATATTTTAGAGTAAAAAACATCAAGTTTGTATATTATAACTTGCGAATTCCAAAATTCATACAAAATTTAGGAAAGATGACATCAAAGATTCTAGAAGGTAGACCCCTAACTATCATCAATTTTTAAATATCTAGCACCTTTCACATTATTGCATTTTGGCAAATGAATGATGTCGAACTCTTGGAAGTTGTTGAGAATGGTTATAAACAGAAAAAATTGAATACACTTAGCATGGAAAGGCAAAGAAGGGAATTTGAAAAATATGCTTAGATTGGTCAAAGAGGAATTTGGAAATTTCAGTACCTTAGAATAGAAGGTAGAAAATCAGAAATAAAGGAATATCAAAATGTGTCAAATGTTACCAAAAGATCACATGGGTGAGATTATAAAATATATATGTTCATTCATTGTCTTTAACAGGTTATAGAAATGTCAAAGAAATAAAGGTGAAACTTTTGTGTTCCAAACTTCTAAAGCTACAGGTAATGAAGCCCATTGATTTGGTTGACAGAATGGAAAAAGTTATTACAAAGGAGGGGATGGTCAGGGACAGTGAAGTTAATGTAAGTCATCAATCCAAGAAAATATTTTCAAATGTTTGAGTCATGGGTCTGATTGTACTTTTGTGAAGAATATGCAGGACCTATGAGACTGGGCAGAGTTAACTGTAACTGAAATGGATTACGTCTGGAGAAAATAGTTTGCTCTGAGAACCACCTGTGACAAAATGAACTTTGTGATTCATGACACAGGAGAGATATCTCCTAGAATCCAATTTTGCTATTTCAGACTAAAGTAAACACCCCACATAACTATATAATTTTAAAAGGAATCTGGAATTACTATAAAAACATCTGTGTATATATTAAATGGGCTGTTCTTTTCATAGTAGATTAAAATAGTCAAAAAATTAAAATATTATTAAAAATAATAAGTTGAAAGAAAATACCAAGTTTGAAAAAAGTCAACAATCCAGAAACTTCTCTTTACTACGTTCCTCTGTGTTTACCCCCTTATCTTCACATATTCTTTATGTGCCATTTCTTAAAGTGGCCAAGCCTCTGGTAAGTTTTGCCCATTGACTTGAATTCTTTTGTCTAAACAGGGATGAAACTCTTTTTAACCTTTATTTTACCCCATTGTTTCTGTCTTTGTTTTCATTGCTAACCCCGCAAGGAGAAACTTTAAACATTTTTTCCTAATCATTCCCCATGATTAATACTTCAGATACACTGTATATTTATTATGTAACATACGAATATCTGTGCTTTATATATGAGAAGAATATATTTTTTTCCTCTTTCTTGTGAGACAAATTTTTAAGGGTGATATTGTGCCATTGAGAAGACAGGATATACCTCATTCAACGTAGATGAAGTGTGTTGCCTGGGTGAAGGTGCACTAGTAATGAGCCTGTAAAACTCATCAGTAGTCATAACACTTTTATTTTTAAGGGGCCAAGTCCCTCTTGAACATGTTCAATGCAAACTAGAACATCAAAGTACTAGGAGAGCAAACTTTAGCATGTTGAGAATGGTATTTTAAATTTAATCTAAAGTATGACTATGAAAAGCAAAGTTTCATAAAATGTAACCATAATCACATAATTCACATAATCACATATGTTTAAACACATAATTCTATGTGCTTTTCATAAACATGAATAATCTAAGGTAAAATAAGCAAGCTATTTATTCAAATACTTATTAAACACTGAGCATTCAGTAAAATGAAAATAGGCTCTGATCATAAGATTATTACGCATTGGGTGAGTCACCCAAATCAGGTCTATAGAAGCCAAGTTCAGGAGAGAAAGATACTCTTGGGATCTTAACTGGACATGTCCACAGGCAGACCAGCTGGTACAGGGGACAGCTGGCAGGCTGTAGCCATCTAAGGACACTGCAGATTCTGGATCTTATGGTGCCAAACGTGAGGAGACGCAGGAATCAGATCTGCTCGTAGGACAGCAGTTGGCTACTGTCAAAGGGAGCAGCAAAAACTAAAGATTTAGTTTTCTACAAGGCAGTCTCTGTCACATCTAGACCTATTTTTAAGGAGGAAGGGACAATTATAGGGAAAATCACTAACTAGTATAAGAGAGAGAAATAAGTCAAGCCAGAGCTGGAAGGATAGAGGACATCCAAGCACAGGAACTGAGGCTGACAGAGACTGGAACCTAAAGGGAAGAATGGACTGTAGGGCAGCACCTGTGGCTCAAAGGAGTAGGGCACTGGCCCCATATGCCAGAGGTGGCAGGTTCAAACCCAGCCCTGGCCAAAAACTGCAGAAAAAAAAAAAAAAAGAATGGACTGTAGCCATTGAGTTCAAAAGAAGACGTTTTGGGGAGTCCCCAGTTCCAACTTCGCCATCCGTGAATCACCATTCCTTTTATTTTCTCTGTAATTTCTCTCAAATGAAATTACTCTGGGAAAAGCAACAACAACAAAAACTTTAAAAGAAGCAAAGAATTATTTTGACACATAATATTTAGTATTAAGCTATCTGTATTTTCTCTAATATGATAAATTCCTCATTTCACTGCTATTCTGCATGTAAACATACTATAAAAACTCACCATATATACTCCCAAGTACCATGTTTGAACAGTTATGCAATTATCATCTCACTCTAATAAGTGTTTCACAGCTATCTCCTTCAACACATGAGAACCTTTTGAGGTTGGGATCACCACTATTTATCTAACACCTAGAATATTGCCTGGGGCATATAAATAATTATCTGTGGAATGAAAAGAGTGTGCCCTGGACAAAAAAATATTGGGGGAGGGAGGAAGAGAGATAAAGTAAGAAGAAAGAAGGCTGGAGAGAGGAAAGAATGAAAAGATATATATTAATACACAAGAAGTTTCATTTTTTTCCTCGGAATTGCCAATAATTTTTTTACCTGATATATTAAATACTGCATAAAATCAATATATCCTAACATTTTTTATTTATTTTAAATTTGTCTATCTAGAAATGATTTTATTTAATCATATTAGTATATGAAAAACAAACCAGTTTATTTATTTGGAGAATAAAGAAAACATTTGGCCAGATGTTATTTTTTCTTCCCAGTTGTAAGAATCTTAAGAAACATCTAGAGTATATAATGCTTTAATTAACACAAGAAGCTTCCATGCATTAGTTAGTGTCACTTCAAAATAAAACAAAGCAAAAACAATAAAAACAACCCACTTATGGAGAATAAACATTTACTGAAGATACATCATTAAAATGATATTATTCTCTGAGATTATAAATATAATCCCACATCATAGAGCTATCCGAGGTATTGTGGTTAAACTATTTTCTTGTGTTTTTTTTTTTCTTTTTTTTTCTTGTAGAGACAGAGTCTCACTTTGTCACCCTTGGTAGAGTGCGGTGGCATCACACAGCTCACAGCAACCTCCAACTCATGGGCTTTGGTGATTCACCTGCCTCAGCCTCCCGAGTAGCTGGGTCTACAGGTGCCCACCACAACGCACAGCAATTTTTTTGACTTGCAGTTGGGCCGAGGCCGGGTTTGAACCCGCCACCCTCGGTATATGGGGTCAGCACCCTACCCACTGGGCCACAGGCACCACCCTAAACTATTTCCTAAAGTATAATGAAGCACATCTATTGCTATAGTGACTGACTGTAATCAGCTCTTGGAGGGTTTGTCATGCTTGTTCCCTCAGAGGCCCTAGGCCAGCCCAGATGACCATCGCTACCTCCAGCAGGATCCTGTGTGCACAGCCAGTGAGACATGTTTTTAACATTCTTGTTTGGAACTTAGAATACGATTTTACCACATAAAATATGTGGTAGATTAAAAGCACTAATCAATACTATATTTCATGTACTTTAAGGCTTAAATTAGGTATCCTTGCCCAGACTCTGATGTACTAAAACCATGATATATTTTGAGAAATGAATTCATAGTTACAAAGACCAGTGTGCAAATGAATTCTTGGCAGAAAAACTGCTTATCAATTGAGCTATATCTGTAGTTCCCTAAAATACTTTTTTTCACACTTTGCTTATGGCATCCTACTTAAACCCAAGCATACTATTGCTATTTCAAAGAAGACTTTTAACTCTCTCAGAGATTTTTGGCAAGGCTTTGCAGTATTCTAAGCCAGCTTGCACAACCTCAAACAAGTATACATATCTCTGCTTAGCCAGCCTTAACTTAGATCCCTTAAACTTGTTTGAGATTCTTTCTTCTGCTCTGAGTCAGAGTACATTTAATAAGAACCCAAATCCCCGGTTGACTCTAGGGCAAAACTGTTTCGGGTCTCCTACTTGAGCTTCTCTGTCAATCTTTGTTCAATATCCAGGTGCTTTAATGGCTGCTTAACCACACAGGCTATAGGAATGTGTTCTCAACATTCCCAATTTCTTTTTCTAAGGCGATGTCTTTCCTTACCTCTTGCTTTTGTGGGCCTACTTGACAAAACCTACTTTCCAAAAGCAAACATAATCTATTTTACATGTAGTTTTATGGAGCAGGAGGAACATAAAAAAAAAAAAAAATAGATATGCTAATTTGGCTTCCCTTTGTGAAACATTAAGCAGTTTTTCATCTGTGGTACACAGAAATAGATGACATACTGGTAGCTTTTGTTCAAGCATTACTTTCTTAAATAAAATCATACCTATAGTGGATACAGATGTTGCAAATTTAAAGTAAGATTGATATTATTATTTATATATTTTCAATTGTAGTACTCTATATTTCTGGTAAAACTGTTTAAGGAAAAAGCTATTTTTCTTTTAGATTTTAATCTTCTAAGAAACAAAGTATGAAGTCTGAATCAGAAGAAGTCAGATTAAAATACAGTTATGCTTATGTAATATGCAAATATTTTATTCTGCATACCATTTGCATTTTTCATATTACAAATCAAAAAACTGATGCAAGAATTCTGACAAATCTTTGTTTGATAAAATTATATAGATTTCCTATAACTATACTCTTAGAGATACTTCTTTTTAGACACAGAAATTCATTTGTTAAGCCTTCATTTAATAAGCTTGGAATGATTGTTCTCATTAATTGCTTTTCTCTGATATTGCCAAAAGAGAAAGATAAAAACGGTTGTATACCCTTGAACATATGACACTCACCATTTCCTCTCCTCACCAGGATTGCATTAACAATATGTTACCTAGAAGCAGTGCAGTATAATAAAATGAGCCTTAATTGCAGTATAATAAAATGAGCCTTAATTGGGTAATGCCCAGGCTTTGTCTCTAAATGCTTATGTAACTTTAGACAAATTATTTAAACTTACTAAATGTGAATTTTCTAATCGACATAATAATCTTAATGATCTATTACAGAATGATTGAGAGGCATCATTGAAACAGCTAACACTGATGTTGCGTTAGAGTGGTACATAGGAATACTAGCTGCTCATTTCTGTTGAATTGTTTACCCATTTATTAGCAAGCTATGTACATTGTTTTGCTAAAGGAAACCACAAGTAGAGAAGATGCTATTTATGTGTGTTCATCTCTCTCTCTCACACACACACACCACAAATACACTCTAAGTAGCTGTAAGAATTCTTTATCTCTGTTATGTTTTTGTCCAAGTATTTGCCTCATATTTCTCATCTTTTTTTCTTCACAGAAATAACAATATCTTCATTTTAACTCACCAGTTTATTCAAATTAAGAAAACTATTTTCTATTTAGCACCCACAACTTTTTAAATGTCATTAGTGTTTAAATGTGTGACATGGGACCATTGGTTTATGCTGGACTGCACTGAAATATCAGGAAACATTTGACATAGTCGAGGGCTGAAGTGTGAGATCTTTGTTGTTGTCTGTATTTATCATGGGTTGTTATGTTGCACCTAATCTGATGGTAATAGAGAGTGATGTTTTGGACTAGAAAACTGGCCAGTAAAGAGCAATGGAAAATGTGATGCATTAATCAAACCAATAATAACACATTCACACAGTCTGCTTTTTTACAGTGGATATTGGAATATACAGTCGGATTCATGACATTTTAAAGTGTGGTATATATTTCATCTTCAAACTATCTGGATTTAGGAACATCAAAATCATCAGATTTAATCAATTCTCTAGGACAGTGGTTCTCAACCTTCCTAATGCCGTGACCCTTTAATACAGTTCCTCATGTTGTGGTGACCCCCACCCATGAAATTATTTTTTTTGCTACTTAGCAACCCTCTTATGGTTGGGGGTCACCACAACATGAGGAACTGTATTAAAGGGTTGCGGCATTAGGAAGGTTGAGAACCACTGCTCTAGTACCATCTGCATTTGAAACATTGTGGCCTGGCACAGAACCCAATGGAGAGATTCTAGTCTCTCCAACCCTGTTCCAAAGACAGCAGTGACTTAGGAACTGTGAGTGAAATTTATTTCGATAATAGTTCTTCTGTGGGCTGGTTTAATCAAAGCCTGATTGAATGGCAGGCTCTATGTTGAGAATCATCATATCTGGTGTCTAAAAATGTAAAAGATGAGGCTGAACTAGAAATTATTTAGTAAACATGTTTGAAATTCAGGTTAAGGTAGATGGCAATGGCTCGGCCATGCTAATTCTTGGTAAGCTACTTATTCTAAGTAGCCCCGGCTACTATGAATGGGCTCTATTTACAGCCATTCCTTTCATTTAAAAAAAGCATGAGTTAGAGGAAATTGTGTAAGGCAAGCCCCCCTGGACAGAATGAGTACACAGGTGATAGAATAGGAGCTTATATTCTGTGTCTAGGCAAAAAGATTTGACTATCTAGACTACATCAGTAATACACATAAACAGGAAATAAAAAGATAGTAACTTCACTGTTAAAATGGGCACACAGACCAATGGACACAGTATAAGATGCATTAACACACTTTGAGATGCAAGTTAAAATGACACATGACTTGATACTGAGCAGTCTGGGGGACGTCTGGCAGCTGGAGGATGCAGAATATCTAGGAGTATCCATCAGCTGGTAGGATAATGGTGCTGCTGTTAAGGAGAGCAGGTAGGTGCTGATTATTCAAACCTAATATGCATCCCCTAAATTGACAGGCAGAGTGAGTTCACTGATTTTCTGAATACTAATAATACACTGTTTTGATCATGTTTTCTATACTTAAAGATACACAGCGTCTGGCAGAAGTAACACACCCTTTTGTGCTCGAGTGTGATATTGTTATGTTAGAGTTACATGTTTATGATTTTGTAATAAAAGTTTGGTGCATATTGCCAACTTATTCAAAAAGGAGCATTATGGGCAGCATCTGTGGCTCAGTGAGTAGGGCGCCAGCCCCACATACCGAGGGTGGCGGGTTTGAACCCAGCTTCAGCCAAAGTGCAAAAAAAAAAAAAAAACAGCCAGCCATTGTGGTGGGTGCCTGTAGTCCCAGCTACTCAGGAAGCTGAGGCAAGAGAATCACCTAAGCCCAAGAGCTGGAGGTTGCTGTGACCTGTGATGCCATGGCACTCTACCAAGGGTGACATGGTGAGAATCTGTCTCGGAAAAAAAAAAAAAAGGGAAAGATAAAAGGAGCATTATTGGCACCATTATCAGTACGTGTACTTCTGTAACATAATATCACATGCAAGCACAAAAGTGTGGTGTCCCTTTGGCTGGGCGTTATATTTTTCTTACTGTTCCTAAAGAAAAAGGGGGAAGACCTTTGTGCTAGAAACCATTTTGATTCCAGGCTTCTCTTCTCACCTTTTGACCTTTTATCTTACTCTTCATTTGATAGCTACATAGGTGTCATTCTGAACACGTCTTTTTTCAAATGTATTTCCTTGTTGTGACCACTGCTGTTTGTTTATTCTACAAGCAGGGGAAAATGCGCACCTGATTACAAATCTCTGCTGCAAACTGACAACCTGCCTATGTTATTTCCTTGATCTTGACAGCAACTGATCTCTGTCTAGTTCTTTGTTGTATATGATTATGGCCTTATTCATTGGAAGCATACAGGAAGATAGGAGATATATATATATATATATATGCACATAAATATGGGAGGCTCAGGCCAGGGATGTCTGTTTGAGATTATAAGCACAGAGGGAGAACTCTGAATTGCAAGGTGAGGCAAGGCAGCCCACTGAGGTGCCAATAATCTATAACCATGCTCATTCCATGAAGTATAAATGAACACTAAATAAATACAGGGAGTCCCAAATTTTCAGAAAGCGAGATTTAAAATTGAGTTGCCCTTTTAAGATAAAACAAACTTACATGTACACAATGACATAGGAAAATGATTACTCATTTTTGATTAGAAAAAGCAAATTACTACAAATTTGAATTTTTGTAAAAAACATTGGTCTGGGCTAGAGCTTCTTGAATAATACTCCTGAAGTACAGGCAACCAAAATAAAATTGGATAAATGGGATCACATCAAGCTAAAGGGCTTCTGTGCTGCCAAGGAAATAATCAACAAAGTGAAGAGCCAGCCTGCAGAATTGGAGGACATATTTGTAAACTACCCATCTGACTAGGGATAATAACTAGAATATATAAGGAACTCCAACATCTCATTAGGAAAAAACAAACAAACAAATAATATGATTAAAAATCGGCAAATGATTTGAACACACACTTCTCAAGAGAAGACTTATAAAAGGACCACAGACATACAACAAAATCCTCCACATTATTAGCAATCATTGAAATGCAAATCAAAACTATAATGATGTATACTCTCACCCATATAACATGGCTTTTATCAAAAGGACAGACAATGACAAATGAGAGCAAGAATGTGGAGAAAGAGGAACACTGGTACACTATTGGCGGGAATGTAGTTTAGTGCAGTCACCGTGGAGAATGGTATGGAAGGTCTTCAACAAGTACAAAAATAAAACTATGTGGCTCTGCAATCTTTCCCCAATGAAAATGAAATAAAAATAAAACAAGTATGCAAACAAAATACACAAAACACCACACACACACAGGCCATTTCACAAAAATACTGCAAAATTTCTTTGAGTCATTAAACACTTTTCACAGAAATGTTGATTCAACGAATAATTCAACATTTTTCAGAGGCTAATTTGAATTTGGCTGTTATTGATGGATAACTAAAATTATAAGTAGATAAAGACTAAGGTGTGATATCTAATTGTGCAAGCATGGATATGTAGATTTTTTGTTATCTATACAGAGCAATAAATAAAGGGAATAGATAATTCATACACATATTCATTTATTTTACTTATTTAATAATTATTACTGAACACTTAATATAGGTAGTCAATAACTTGATGTAAACTTTGGTTTTATTCCTGATATATAAAAAGCCAGTATGCAGCCACTCCCATATTATAATAACAGAAAAACTGAAAAAACTGAAAATCAATGACTTTTCTTGGACCTATCAGGTCACTGATACCATATGCAAATTGCTACCCAGAAATCTGGAGAAACTGGCAAATAGAAGCACAGCCATAATCATCCTGCTCAGAGTGCCACCTGCTGGAAGCATAAACTGGTAGGAATCCCCAAATCCCTGGTTGGTTGGATGTGTCCCCAAAAGCTATGTCCAAGTCCCACCCACTGATATCAAAAATATGACCTTATTTGGAAATAGGGCTTGTGCATATGTACTCCAGTCGAGATGAAGTTACATTTGGGTTAGGATGGACACTAAATCCAATGACCAGTGTCCTGAGAAAGATTCAGAAACCCAGCGGAGACACAGAGAAAAAGGCCACATGAGACAGAGTCGGAAATTGGAATGATACAGCCACAAGCCAGGAAATGCCAAGGATTGCTGACAGCCATGAAGACAGGGGCCTGGAAAACATTCTCCCTCAGAACCGGCAGAGAGATCTAACCTGCTAACACCTTGATTTCAGAGGTGTGGCCTCCTGAATTGTAAGGCTAGAAACTCCTATTGTTTTAAGCTACAAATTTTGTGATAATTTCTTATGGCAATGTGAGAAAATTACTTTCAATGGTAACTTTGACTAATTATTGGAGGTGAAGGGTAGGCTAACACAGGAGTGAGAAACTCCTGGGGGTCACAGGGTTAAAGTAGCCTCTACATTTTCATGAGATTTAATTCCAGGAATCCCAACCACTTCACAAAGTGAAGAGTCAAGTAAACCCTCATATTTCTTGGCAGGGAAAGAGAAAAGTTATCCTTTGGAAATACACAAGAACATTCTACACACAAAAAAGCCTTCCCAGCGAGGAAAAATAAAATTGCCAGGGACAATGTTGTGGAGTCTCCGGCATCTTGTAGGCTCCCTATCTGAAGTGGTGGCAGAGGAAAACTAAGAAGCTCTTATGAAGGTCATAGACAAGGGTCCCCAGGCAGAATAAAAGACTGAGACAGCCCATACTCATGGGCCAAAGTCTTTACCTTTTATTTCTGCCCCACATCTTACCAGCACAACATCAAGGCTCTAGCATAATAACAATGAAATACAACTGAGAAGAGGTCAAGGCTTAGGCTCCAAGTACAAAGGCATTTGCCTGTAACTTAAAAGTACATTAAAAGACCATTGCCAGAAGAAACTGACACAAATAAAAACTGATACTATTAAAATGTTCGAACTATTCAAAACAACTTCCAAATTCAATTCTACTCTACCAAAATCCCAATAATAATATGTATAAAAATAGAAAAATGAACTAAAATTTGTATGAAACCACAAAAGACCCTGAATAACTAAAACAACCTTGAAAAGGAAGAAGAAAGCTAGAGACATCATATTACTGATATCAAAAGGTATTATAAAGCTACAATAATCAGATGAGCAAGGTGATGGCATAAACGTGACATACAGACCAATGGAATAGAATAGAGAAATCAGAAATAAACCCAAGTATATATAGCCAACTGATCTTTGACTGTCATGCCAAGAATATACAATGGAAAAATGATGTTGAAGAAACTGGATATCTGCATGCAAAAGAACAAAACTGGATCCTTATCTTACATGATACACAAAAATCCACTCAAAATGGATTAAACATAAACATAAGAACTGAAACTGTAAAACTCATGGAAGAAAACTTAGGGGAAAAGCTTTACAATATTATTCATGGCAATGATTTATTGGCTTTGACACCAAAAGCACAGACAACAACAAAAAAAGGCAAGTGGGACTACATCAAACTGAACAGCTTTTGTATAGCACCTAAAAAGAAAAAAGAAAGAAAATCAATAGAATGAACACACTGGCAAGTGATGGAATGGGAAAAAATTTCCATAAACCATATACCTGATAAAATGTTCATTTCCAAAATATATGAAGACTCTCATAAGTCAGTAACAAAAACAAAATCAAAAACAAAAATAAAAAATTACCTCCAATTAAAAATTGGCTAAGTATTGAATAGATATTTCTCCACAAAACAACAATAAAAAGAAATGGGTAGTAACTAATGGTAATGTAAGCAAATCAAAATCAAAAGGAGATAATACCTCACATCTGTCAGGGGGACTATTAAAAAAAAGCATTGAGCATTGGTAACAACATGGAGAACTGCTAATGCAATTACTGTGGAAAACAGTTCGAAGGTGCCTCAAAATGTTACAAATCAGACAGATATATTAAGCAACAATTCCACTTCTGAGTATTTATACAAAATAATTAAACTGGTACCTATTAGCATTTCCATGTTTACTGGAGCACTATTTACAACAGTCAAGATGTAGAAGCCACCTAAATGTCTTTGGATCAAAAAATGGGTAAAGAAAACGAGTTATATACACACAATGGAATACTATACTATTCAGTCCTATAAAAGAACAAAATTCTACAATAAGTAACAACATGGGTGAACCCAGGGGACATTATGATAAGTTAAATAATCCAGTTACAGTACTTGGTCTGCTATGCTTCTCACAGTCAACTGACAGTTTTGATGCACAAACTGATGAATTTTTTGCAATATCTTCATAAATTCTGCCTGTTACTCACCACTCTCAACTTTCCTTATCAGTGATGCTTTCTCTCACCTCTCATCTGTACACCGCTATTTTCTTCATGGTATTATTCCCATAAACTTGGACTAACATGTCCCTGATTTCACTTCTAGTCTTGCAATATTTAACAAGAAATTTATGAATGTTTTTTCATTTCTGTAATTCTGAGAGAGGATATCTGGGAAAATTAAATGTTCGAGAGTATGAACATCTTCTCACAGAAGCCCCAAGGACACACCTACGAAGTCCTCCCCATGGTGACTCAGCTCGTAGGAATTTGTAGAAACTTAACTTCCTGGGATCTGGAAACTAACTCTCGTTTCCACTTCTGTAAAAGCCTAAACCTGCCTTCTCCAGCTCGATTCAGACTAACCACTAAGAAGGGTATCCATGGACAAAGAGCCCTTGAACTGGAGATAAAAGGGAAAAGACAGAGTCAGTCGGGGAGCATGGCCATTGGACTCTAGTCCACACTGGCTCCAATGAAATAAAGACCTTCCTCCATATCTTGGCATTTGGGTGGTTCTCAAATTTCTATCAGGCCTTGTCTTCCTACAATTCAAACTCTGACATTCTTGTGATGGCACATGAAAACATACAATAATAATGAACACCACTCAGCAAGACACCACAGCGTGTCAACATGAACACAGCTGTGAGGCACTGACATACCAAGCTTGTGAAAACTTACTGAGTTGTTTGTACAGTGCCATCAACGCAATCATGAATCCTCTTCAAAATTTTGTCAAAAGTTTCCAGAACAATGCAGTACACACATGAATATAATATGAATCTATTTTAGATTGTTTCAAGGAATTCACAGACTTCATGAAATCTGCATGAAAGCCCACAATTCCTATTTTAGAATGCTGTTTTGGAATATTGCTAAAGATGACTAGGAACAGAAATGTACTTAGTATATATTAAATGTTAAACAAATTTATTTGAATGAATGAATGGCACAATTTAATCAGGCTTTTGATTACAATAGTGCATGACATTCAATCTCTCTATAGCTTAGGGGTAGAAAGACTCAGCTCTTTTCTGTATTGCTCTAACTTAGAATACCAATGAGTCTTTGTGTTGCTTGGTCCAATAGAAGCATAAAGAAAGTCAAACTCATTATTCTTTAGAATGTAGTAATTCTAAGTTGTTAAGTAACAAAGTTCAAGATCTTTAATTTCAGAAAGCAAAAACAGACATAGGAAGTCAAATATTCTTCCAGGTGCACTTACAATGGACTTTTAAATTTACTTCTTTGTCTTACTTTTAAAATAAATACAAGATATTTTGAAAAATATTCGTGAAAGGCTAACTGAAATTGTAAGTTAATGTGGCCAAGAATTGAGGAAATTATTTTTTTGCTAAAAATATTAAGTGATGAGAATATAAGAATAAACAATCAAAATATTTAAAGCCATAGATAGTAAAACAAATGGAAATTGAATCACCAGACTTGGTACATTAGAACTAGGCTACTTGGAAATTTACAATGGACTTTAGGTAAAATATAATTTTTATCAATTTACAGTATGCTAAACACATAGAATGCATTACTACAATGGGGTAGAGTCTGAAGGTAATAAAAAGGCTTGAGAAAGTATTGTATGTATGTATAGACAACAAGGCATTATCGGAGAGCAGAGAATTAGCTCTTTATTCTTTGGGTTTTATTCATAATCTAAATCTTGTGAGTTCAGAACCATTGTGAGAAATTATGTCTATCAGTAAAATGTCTCCAGTGCTCACATTAAAAATAGTATGGAGATTTTGGTTTCCATTGATTGGACCCGTGCTACCTTTCTTGTGTTATTTTGTATCACTATAATAACTTCATAGTCAAAGTTAAAATGGCATTTGAAGCAACTAAGAACAAATAAGGTTAGGTGAGTTAGCAGGATTCTAATCCACATAAAGCTGCCCATCTTTGCTAATTAGGACATAACCTTGAAAGGTACTTTTTAAGTACTTAATTTGCCACTCGCCCACTACTGACACCTACACAGTATATCTATACACAGTGGTTCTCAACCTTCCTAAAGCCGCGACCCTCTAATACCTTTCCTGTGGGTTGCGACCTACAGGTTGAGAACCGCTGCTGGCAGGTTGTGGTGAACACCATTAAACCTCTGTAAATAAAACTATGAAAAAGCAAAGAAATGGGCTCAGTTTTTTCCCCCAAGTGCTATAAAACTGCCAAAAGCTCTGCTCTGTATCTCATCCACCCATCCAGTGTTAGTTCTCATTTTTGGCAATTTTTATCAATTCTTACATTTCTTGGGATCTCTCTTTTTCAGCCCTTGGCGTTTTAAATTACTGCTGCTTTGGTAGCTCTCAAAAGCCATCCAGAGGATTTGTGGTTTGTTTTGTTCTGTTTGTAATTCTACACAGCTGATCCTGTTGTTCTTAATAGGAGGGTAAGTTTGTAGAAATCTGGTCAACAATTACTCGAAACTTCCATTTTTAAAAAGAATTCCCAACTTGTAGACAATTTATCAGTGTGTGTTAGAAGCAGTTGTGCTTTTGTTTTCCTCTACAGTTCTCTTGTCTCTGATGCACTTAATATTTACTATTCAACTTGTCTTTTCCTACATAAGACACTCTGGTCTTTGTGTCATTCTTAAGAACTGCATTCAATTTTTACTTTGCTATGTACATCATCACAAATTGGAAGTATTTACAGTACTTATTCTTAAGGAATATTTGTTATGACACAAATTATTTCATTCAGTGTTAAGTCTGGTGGAGGGTAAACAGGAGGCAAGGAAGTGGCTAAGGGCAGAGAACAGGAATGAATTGTAGCTAGGAACCAAACTGCAAGTAGAAACTGTTTCCTAGTGGGAATGATACCAGAATTTCTCCTTCAGTAGGACCTTGGTCTGGGAGATTCCAAGAATGAATCCATGGACCACAGATCAGTGGTAAGGCAGGATTTATTTTATAGAAAATAATACAGGAAAAAAAAAAGCACCAAAGGTCGTGGCAGAGGGAAAAACTTAAGTCAGAAAAATATCTCTCTCCCTGGGTTTTTTTGTCTAAGGGTATATATAGGGACGTGGGTAGGTTTGGCCAGGACTTGGTAGGAATGGATACAGTCCCTTCCAGCCAGATGAATGAGCGAATAAATGAATGGATGGAGTCCCTTCCACTGGGGTAAGATGAATGAGAGCATTAATGAATGGATGGAGTTCCTTCCAGCCTGATGAATGTGAGCATTAATGAATGGTTACAGTCCTTTCCTCTAGGGGCAAGATGAGTGATCACGTTATGAATGGATACAGTCCATTCTTGACATTGACCAGGTGTAGGAAACGTACATGAAATTGAACGGGCCAAGGAAAAGAGGGAGCCTGCTAAACCGGGGACCCCTGTATCTCCCTTGGGAGTGTAAAATGCTCCCAGGGGAGTAGTGCAGCCAGAGGAGGGCTCCCTAGGTCCAAGGGTGGTTCTGGGCTGTCCGCGGTTTCACCCTGCTAACTTAGGGACCCGTGGGCTTCTGCGCTCACCTGCTCTGCCTCCCCTCAGCTGCTGCACCAACACCCCCAGCAGAGATGCAGAAGGCTGGGCAGGTCCTCCCGGTGGCTGGCACGGATCAAGCCTGGGTGTACCCGCCCTGTATCAAGAACGTATACAGTAATGAGCGCCTAGAGACATTTAACTGAGCTGGGGTCATATGTTTAATTAACACAGCATGGCTGGAGTTTTCCAGAAGGATTCTGGGAGGACACTTGCCTAATAAGAAAAACTGTTATACAACCTAACCTGTTACGTAACCTGTTATATAACCCCAATTGTCAAGAACCCTAAAAGGCAGGAAATAGCAACCAATCCGGCCAAGGTGAGAATAGATAGCTTACAAAAAGGCAGGATGTGCTTAGATTTAGGAGTCTTTCTCCAGTGGTGAAGACTGGCCCGTTCCTCTGTCTCTGGAACACATTTTCACTTTATGCCGTTTTGTGTAGCTTTCTTCTTCACTCTCACTTCGTATGGCCTCTTTGTTTTCCCAGTGACAAACTGTGGGACTGCTTTGTATTTTTGACCACACATTCCATGCTAGTTTTTCTAATAAAAGAAAAAGAGAACATTGCAAAGGTAAAGGTGCTCACCAATCGACATGATAACGAAGTTTCAGGTTCTTGGTCTCAGTGATTTGAAGAATAAATCCGCGGACCACAGATCAGTGGTAAGACAGAATTTATTTACAGAAAAGAATGCAAAAACATTAAAGCTCCTGGTGGAGAGAGAGAACCCAAGTTGTGAGAGAAAAGCTCTCTGTTTCTCTCCCCATCTCTCACCCGTCCAGGCTCTTTGTCTAGAGGTATATGTAGGTGCATGGGTTCCTTGGCCAGGAATTGAATGAACACAGTCCTTTCCGCTGGGGCAAGGTGAATGAATGTATTAATGAATGAACCCAGTCCCTTCTGCAGGGGCAAGGTGAATGAATGTATTAATGAATGAACCCAGTCCCTTCTGCAGGGGTAAGGTGAATGAATGTATTAATGAATGAACCCAGTCCCTTCTGCAGGGGCAAGGTGAATGAATGTATTAATGAATGAACCCAGTCCCTACGCTGGGGTAAGGTGAATGAATGTATTAATGAATGAACCCAGTCCCTTCTGCAGGGGTAAGGCGAATGAATGTATTAATGAATGAACCCAGTCCCTTCCACTGGGGCAAGGTGAATGAATGTATTAATGAATGAACCCAGTCCCTACGCTGGGGCAAGGTGAATGAATGTATTAATGAATGAACCCAGTCCCTTCTGCAGGGGCAAGGTGAATGAATGTATTAATGAATGAACCCAGTCCCCTCCGCTGGGGCAAGGTGAATGAATGTATTAATGAATGAACCCAGTCCATTCATGGAATTGAGGCCTAGGAAACTTACATAAAATTGACCTAAGCATAGGAAATGAGGGTTCTATATTTAGTCCTAAGTGTAAAGTGAAGGAGACACCAAGGCACCGGTGTCTCCTGGGCAGTTACCGGCCTGTTTGGCTATTGGAGCCTCTGGAGCGGGCCAGAGGTTCCCCTCCTTGCCTGTCATCCAGCCTGTTGGTTCCTCAGCCGGCTGCCTCCGCACCAACACCGCCAAGGTGGAGGCTCAGCTCCGCAGAGCTGGCTGGGGCACCAAATATCCTGTATCAGTAATATAGATGTAGATACCCGTATTGAGAAAATATGATATAAATACTTAACTCCTTCCATTTGAGAATCAGCTTGTTGATTCCTTTTAGCATCTCCGTCTCCCCTCTTCTCTTGGAGTGCCCTCGTTTTTCCCAGTTCTATAAAAATAAATTATATAGAAATATAAATATTATGAAATTATCAAAGAAAATGGGTTTTGCTATTTATATTTAGTAGTAGTAATGGTATTAATTACTATTAAATTAAAAATTGACTTCTGTTTTTATGCTGTATTTAATTATTGCAAATTATGGCAACATACAATTTACAAACTAATTTTAACAGGTAAAAATTGGTGTGAAAATCATTGGCGCTTGGTAAATTATTTGCTATTCAAGTCTGAAAATGTGTTTATTTCAATTTAAATGATATTGTATTTTTATTTTCTATGTATTCAAAAGAAAGATTATTTTCTAAAAAGCAAGGGAGCTGTGGTACAGCAATCATATTTTAGTGGGTAACCCAAATAAAATTGATAAGAGACAGGTGGCCCCACGACCTGCTGCCTTAGTCCTGGCGGTGTTGGTGCTGAAGCAGCCTGTGGAACCAGCAGGCTGGAGGGCGGGCAGGGGGGCCCTGGGAGGCTCCAGTAGCCAGAGGGGCCAGACATTCTGTGGAGACACTGTGGCCCGGGCGTCCCCCCCCCCCCACACACACACACACTTCTCGCTGATCAATTTCATGGCCAGTGCCGAAGTGTCTCCTTCCAGTCCACAGGAAAACTCCACCTTTTCTGGGGCTGGTCAACTTCATGGCCTAATCAATTTCACGTAAGTTTCCAAGGCCTGAGAGTTCTGCCCTCTGCTGCTGAAAGTTTGGCTGGCTGTAACTTTAGAGAACCTATGCCCTAAAAGTAAACATTGAGTTCTGACAAAACAACCCCCTGGGGGTTGCTACATATACCGTGAGCAGCAAACCTGGAGACAGGCTTTGGAGAGCGAGCAAGAGAGTTTGTTCCCCTCCTGGGTTCTCTGTGCCAGGAGCTTTGGTTTTTGTAGTTTGTGTATTCTTTGTTTCTGTGAATAAATCCTGTCTTACCACTGATCTGTGGTCCATGGATTCATTCTTCAAATCGTCAAGACCAAGAACCTGAAACACTGGTATCAAAATGACAAAACTGTAGTTGAGTGAATAAAAATAATAAATAATGAAATTGTGATGCTTCAGAGATAGCAACAAAGACTATTCTGATAATTCTGATAAATGAACTTTTCTTTATCTTGATACAATGTGTACTCTGCTGGCGAAATATTCTATTACATTCTGATGATCATAAATAGGGAGGGGCAGACTCCTATCTAATAAGAAAACTGTTATTTGTATGCTATTTGCATCTCATCTGCTCAGCCAATGTCTTCATTTTTGGCAATTTTTATCAATTCTTATATTTCTTGTGATCTCCTTTCTCTGTCCTTGGGCTTTTAAATCGCTGCTTCTCTGGTAGCTATCAAAAGCCATCCAGAGGCATTTTTGTTTTGTTTTGTTTTGAATTCTATACATGTAACCCTGTTTTTCTTAATAGGAGAGTAGGTTTGTAGAAATCTGGTCCAAACCATTATAAAATGTAGTCCAAAACAAAAGATACAATGCAAAATATACATCAGAAGACATTTGGTTACATTTTCAATGCTTTGCTGTGAACTATAACAGTAGTGTAGTTATATTAAGGAGATAAAATATTCAACCATGTCATATGGTGCTCTTGTTAACTGTGGTTTGTGCAAGGCATATAAAAAATTGTTTTTAGATTCCTAGTATGCGTAGAAATTTTAATATTGAAAAAGAAACTAATATGAATTTGGTCTAGTCATAGAATCATTTTTAACAATCCAATTCTGTGGAATATTTGTCAAGGAGGATGTTTCACTCCATAAAATATACAATAAATTTGTATTTCAAGGAATTTAAAGGTCGTATTTAAGTTTTAAATATATATCATTATACGTGACTGAAATCTTTTCAAGTTGTTAAAGTACAATGTTATTAAATTGTTTTATGAATATTGAGATGTTTGTATACACAGTAAGCATATTTGTTGTATAACATTTATCAGATATTAAAACTACCTTTTAGATTTGAAAATGCCATGTTTGCTCTTAGAATGTGTGAAATTCTTTTTTTTTCTTTGTTCTGACATTGGTAGTTACAGTTAAGAAATCACTATATCTAACTGTAAAAAAAGAAAAAAAAAGATATTTTCACCATCCATTTACATGTTTCAAAAAGTGACCTTCAAGTTCAAAAACTAAGATACAATATCATAAATGGGCTTCATGCTTCTTTGGTGAGTTCCGCTCTGGCTAAACTTCATAACAGCTTTGCTATTTAGGCAATGTGTCTCAGGAGAAATAGACATTTGTTCAAATTTTGCTTCTTCCACTTGATAGTTGCCAGCATCTCTTCTAAGTCTCTTACCAAGTAATCCATCCATAGTGGTTTCTAAATTGAACAAATAAAAAATGTTTAAATTTATCTACATATTTAAGAAGTGGTCGGTTTTATTGTTTAAGTTCTGGAAATAGGGATGTGAACAAGCTATGCTCAGGTAGGTTATATTGGAGGGGAAAGAGGCAATTAATAAACAGGCAAATGAATAAGGGACAGAGTAAAATATTGTGATCAAGAGTATAAGAAATAGCATAACTGTTTTGCTCCAATCTTGGTATGTAACTAAAAAAAATAACTAATTAGTAACACCGAGAAAGTAATGATTGTACAAACTACTGTGTAGTGAAGTTGTTGCAGACTGCTTTCCACAGAGCAATCATCTTCATAATGTAGTAATGCACTCCTGGAAAAAAAAAACATAAATGCATTCTACTTAAGAGAGATTTTAGGGGTGGTTTTCTTTCTAATAATCTGTCTGTGGATCCTCAACTTCCATAAGTCCTTTCCCAGCCTGAATATGCTTCCTCACTTCCCTTTCTTCTATCTTAGAGTTACACCTCGAGACCGTTGTGGAAGGAGAAAGCCACGTTATTTTGCACCTTTTTAGCAGAAAGTCAATCTAATTTGGTTGATAGATTTAATAGTGAGGACTGAGTCTACTAATTAAGTTATGTGATGACCATCTTTTCACAAACTGAATGCTGCCAACCTGTAATTCCAAGGATTTGATGAAAGCATATTTACAGCTCATATGCAAAATATAAAAGGCAGAAAGTTTTCCATTGAAACAACTGAAAATTGTAGACAACAATTTCAACTTGCACAGGGAGATACACACATTCTTAATGAAATAAAGATATCCTAGCAAAGGCATTTGGAGAATATTGTCTTTTAGTATGTTAACCTCAAGGTTAGTAATGTTAGACATCATAAACCAATTTTTTCTCAAGAAATGTTATTAGTTAAACTATGAGTCTGGTCCTATCTCTTATTGAAGTGATGCTCTTAGTATTTATCAGAGTTTGAAGTGCTTTGGTTAAATGCTTGAGTAAGTTTCATTAGAGGCATAAATAGCCAAAGCTTTTAAATTTTTAGTGTTTCTCTGAGATAGGATTTTTTCTGATTATTCCAGTGAAGATACACTTTCAACAACTTGGCATGAGAAGTCCTTACTGGCATTTACAGTTTCTTTAAAGAGAATAACAAAAGGTTTTTTGGCACTTTTGGTTGTTCTCAGAAAGAAGAGAACTTGAATGGCACAGAAATACTTGAAAGGTACAATAGTACAAAAAGGACCCATTTGTGAATTGTTCTGTATGACAGCAAATTTTATTGTTGCAACTATCCCTAAATCACATTTAGATGACCTTAATCACATATCTCAGGGTCATTGACAACATTGCCCTTTCCTCTCTTCAGGGAATGCATTGGTGCATTGCCCAGACTCCACACTGTCTCTGAGGACTGAAATACTCATTTTTCAGGGGCTAACAGATTACAGGTTGGCCTCAAATCCCAAGGTAAAGAGAGCAGTTTTGCTCAAGGACATTTTCAAGTCAAATTTAATAACTGGTCCATACTTGATTTTGAACAGTTGTGAAATGCCACTCACACTCCAGAGTTTGCAGTTGGCCAAGGTCCTTGTTGAAACTATAGGTGTCTCAAAAGTTGTGTGTGAAGTCTCCATACATAGGAAAACTGGGTTATTGTGGCTAAATGTACTTTTGTTTACAAAATATTTATTATAAAATTTTACACAATGTTTAAAAAATATTCTCTATATGCTGTCCCCCTCTTTAGGGAAAAGTTTTGGGACACCCTGTATACCTATAACCCTACTTTTTTTACTCAAATTTTCTTCTCTTCTTCTTGCTCAGCATTGAGCCTTTGAACACTCCCAGATGGACTTCCCACACTAGTATCGATCTGCTTCAGGGAAGCTTAACCTATAAAAATCTCCTGTTTACATCTAGCTTAATCATTAAAATCTGCCTGTTTATCTCCTACATGGCTCTTAAATCTGCTACCTCTTCCCCCATTTGCACTACTGTAAAGATATCTCAGACCTCTTAGTATAACTTCTATGGAAAATAGTATGGAACCTTCTGAGGGAACTAAAGGAGACCCACCATCTGAGTGCATATTTACTCAGAAGACAAAAGTCACTTTGTCAAAAAGACATCTACTCGGGGGAGGAGCCAAGATGGCACTCTGTAGCCAGCTTTCTGCAGACGCTCCCATCCAGAAGGAGAGTTAAAGGACAGAAATTTAGCAAGAAAGCCAACGGTTTGAAACTGAGCCAAAAGAGAAGGTCGAAGAACACACATCAACCCTGCTGGAGTGACCTGCGACCCCAAGGATACAAATAAAAGCTCAGATTCCAACACAGAGTAACCAATTCTTTAGGGTAAGACAGAGACCAGCTGAAGATAAGACAGAGCCACTTAACCCCACCACATCAAGAAGGCCCCCAGTTTCCACAGGCAATAGCAAAGTATGGGTTGGCAAAACTCTAGGGGAAAAGGTACAAACACCAGTCCCAGCTTACAGGCAAAGGAAGGACTGGCCAATCACTACTCCTAGAACCCCCAACCCAACTTATCGTTACCTACTCACCCAGCCAAACGGTGCAAAATAAATATGGGGCGGAATCAGTGGAAAAGCTCTGGAAACATGAAGAACCAGAGTAGATCAACTCCCCCAAATAACAATTTGGCAGACACAAATGATGATCCTATGCATAAACAGATGGCTGAGATGTCAGAAATCAAATTCAGAATTTGGATTGCAAACAAGATCAATAAAACAGAGGAAAAATTGGAATTAGAAATTCTGGGAGCATTTCAAAAATTGTCTCAAGAA
>CAUYRH010076814.1:0-15281 GCA_963574655.1 Perodicticus potto
TTTTTTTTTTTTTTGAGACAGAGCCTCAAGCTGTCACCCTGGATAGAGTGCTGTGACATCACAGCTCACAGCAACCTCCAATTCCTGGGCTCAAGCGAGTCTCCTGCCTCTGCCTCCCAGATAGCTGGGACTACAGGCACCCGTCACAACGCCTGGCCATTTTTTGGTTGCAGCCATTGTTGTTTGGCGGGCCTGGGCTGGATTCGAACCCACCAGCTCAGGTGTACATGGCTGGCGCCTTAGCCCGTTGAGCCACAGGCACTGAGCCCCAGGCAAGTTTTTATTAGCCTGTCTTAGTCATTGGGCATAAAGTGGATTTAGTGGTAGAAATGGAGCCTAAGCATGATGATATCAGTATGACTATTCTGGCTGTTAGTACCACCAGATGTCTATCCTAGAAGCAACAAATGAAAGCTAAACCCTCAATAGAGATTCAATTATCAAGAAGATCATATGACTTCTTGATCTCAAGTTCCTAGAATGGCCATGCCACTCTGGAATGGTGAGGGGCTTATTCTCACATGAATGCATACAAATTATGAATGTCAGGGCTTCAGCCAGTAGCGATATCTGAGTATCACTATCATGAGATCTATTATAGCACATAAGATTAGGACTGCAAAGTAATAAAGAAGTATCCACTGGTTATATCACACCATTAAGGGACTTCTTCCTTCCAGGAGCTTAGCAATGGCCTGCTGAAAGCACTGATGAAGTAAGTATACGTCTGAATGTTATACATCCGTACCAGGAAAGGATGGAGTGCCATCATTCTGGATCAAGAATGAACCCTTGATCAAAGAAATTGTGTTCCCAGTATGAAATTCTCATGGCACTGAAATCAAGGAATAGAAACATGCGCATTTCCTTTATCATCGCTAACAATGAGCCATTGGCTTTGTGCTTCCTAGTTCTATATTTTGTGGTTTTTCAGGATTAGAAATCACGGTCTCTAATGAGACCACATGAAGGAGACACAGCCTAGATTCTCTTTAACTCATGTTTAAGCAAATAATTAAATTTAAAAAGTTCTGTTGAATTTGATTTGATTATACTGGTTCCTGCCAAATTTAAATCTTGAACATTATCTGAATATATTTGCAGTCATTGAAATGTAAAGATCAGCTCACAACTCCTCAACTTGACTGACACACTTGAGCATATTGTTTCTAAATATCTAATTGAGTTAACTTTTTCCATAGTGGAAATAAGTATTTTTGAAGATTTTTTTTCTGATAATTATGTCTAAATGTGTCAGAGAAGCTTCTCAAATACTGAGAGACCACTTAAACTACAAGTTCTTACTTAAAATTCAACTCTAATTTCTAAATTTGATGAGGATATTACATATCAATGTATTCCTTTGTAAGACACTAGAAGTTTTAGAGAAAGAACCTAATTATTTACCATGGGCTGAATGTTGCCTTTCACACCTCATCTCCACCTCACAAATTCACATGTTGAAATCTGAGCCACAGTGTTACAGTATTTAAAAATGAGACATTTGGAAGGTAATTAGGTCAGAAGGGGGGAGTGCTCACAAACAGGCCATAGAATTAGCTCTGGAGAGTTCACCCAGCCGTAAGACAGCTCAGGATCTTCTAAGTTTACAGAGAGCAAACTTGTCCAATGTCACTATGTTCTCAGGAAATGATCTGGATGAGAATATAAAAGCCGTCCAGCATGGCCTTATGGAGGACAGTTCTTATCAATTCTTATATATTAATCTCAATCTCTGCTTTAGGCTGTGTTGTCTCATAAATCTACATTATTCTTCTGCCAACTGTCTTCCTCACTCTTTTCTTGGGTGTGAATTCTAATAAATATCTTGATCCCCAAGTTCTGTCTTATTCTCTGCTTCTGGAGTGCCTGCCATAAGAAAATCACTGTAAAGAATAAAAAGAATTTGATTTTTTGTCAAAAACTTGTTGCAGCAAGGCAATATGTTTTACTCATTTCTCAGGAGTTGCTAGTCAAAGATGATTCCAAGCAAGCATTAGATAGTTTAATTTTCTAAAGGTTAAACTCATAATCTATTTTAGAAATAAGCTAAAAATGCTAATTTTCTTGTTTAACAAAACACAACTTTCACTTCTAACACAGCTCAGAAAAATACAGTCCTTGGGAAGAAAATTTTAACACACTTGCTGCATTCAACACCATAAATCTGTATGTGATGCATTTAACACCATAAATTAGCATTGACACCTATCCGAGAAAGTGTAAATGTATTATGTCTTGAAAACACTTCTCCATTATGATTTATTCACACAGAACATAAAATTCTTGGGTTAGAGAAGTAAAATTCCAATGCTAAATTTAATAAATTTAATGTGTAATTGTATTACAGAATTTATTAAATTTTTGAGTAGGCATATAAGAAAAAAGTTACTTAAAATGGATTTAATAGTTATTGATCTAGAATCATCCCTAGTTTTTGTTGATTTTTTTTTGTTATTTTTGTTTACTTTTCTTGTCAGTGTCATTTGATTTTGAGATAAAAATCTGAATTTTGATTATGTCATAACTTCCTGTAAATATTTATGATCACTGAGTGTGTTTATTCTTCTCTACTTGAGCAAGCAATAAAGATGCAGCAATCTCTCCATCTTAGGCCAGTGAATACTATAGGGGTGATATTTTTCATTATTGAATTTTTCTTTTTATTATATACTTCACATTGGTTGTTGTTTCTTCAGATGTTTTCATAATGTATTTCATCAATGTATTTAGAATATTTTTAAGTATTTAAAATTTTTATTTTCATTTATTGTGGGACAGGGAGTGATAAATATATTAAGTTACTTGAACACATTTTTTTCTCCCTGATTTTGTTAACATTTTACTATATTTAAAACTATATGTGTATATAATAACCTTCGTATGAGTATTTTTTGTTTTATACAGTTGATATTCATTCTGACTCAACCATGTATTAGATTCATTATTTCCCTTCATTTGGAAAAGATTACCTAATTAGGGCACAAACAAGTAAACAAACACATAATTAATTCTTCCATAGGTATGATAGAGAGATTGGAAATATAGGCCACAAACTTAGAGAAGATTTTGGTCACAGATCTGACTAGCAAATAATTGGTATTTGGAATACATAAAAAATGCTTGAAAAATGCAAGCTACTTGAAAATAAAATGATGAAAATACAGAAATTTCTTTTTTTGTATTTCAAATTAATGTGAGGGTACAAATTTTTAGGTTACATTGTTCTCACTTCCAGGGCGAAGTTCAAGTTGTAGTACAGCCCTTCACCCAGGGGCCATGCTGAACACCCTCACATTGTGCCATTAGGTGAGATCTCACCAATCACCCTCTCCCTGCCTCCTCCTTCTGCCTTTCTCCTTGATAAACTATATTTGTGTTTAATCATTCATGTGAATGTGTAATTGTTTATATACTTGTTTCATATTAGTATTGAGTATATTGGATGTTTTCTTTTTTTTTTTTTTTGCATTCTTTGGATACTTTACTAAGAAGAATGTGGTTCAATTTCACACAGGTAAACATAAAAGATGTAATGTCTCCATCTTTTCTTGTGGCTGAATAATAAATATATGATATTATATAGGCATGATATACGTAGACTACAGTAAATCCACTTATCAGTTGACGGGCAGGTATTTGGGTTGCTTCCATGACTTGGCAATTATGAATTGAGCTGCAATAAACAATTTGGTGCAAATGTCTTTGTGGTAAAATGATTTTTGTTCTTCTGGGTGGATATCTAGTAATGGTTATGTGGGATCAAATGGGAGGTCAACTTTTAGTTATTTGAGAATTTTCCATACTTCTTTTCATAAAGATTGTATTAGTTTGCAGTCCTACAGCGGTGTAGAAGTGTTCCCTTCTCCACATCCACATCAACATCTTCAGATCTGCAAATTTGGGACTTTCAGATATGATCCAATCTTACTGGAGTTAGGTGACATCTCAGAGTGATTTGCATTTGCATTTCTCTGATGATTAACAATGAGAAGCATTTTTTTTATGTGTTTGTTGGTTATTGATCTATCATCTTTGGAGAAATTTCTGTTCAAATCTCTTGCCCATTTATAAATGGGGTTGTTTGCTGTTTTCTTGTTGATTAATTTGAGTTCTCAGTAGAGTCTAGGTAACAGGCCTTTATCAGATTCATAATATGCAAAAGTCTTCTTGTATTTTGACAGCTGTCTGTTTGCTTTGCTTGTGGTGCCATTAGCTGTGCAGAAGCTTTTACCTTAATGAGATACCATCTATTTATTTTTGGTGTTTCTTCAATTGCCAGAGTGGTCTTCCTCATAAAATTTTTTCCCAGACCAATTTTGTCAAGTGTTTTGCCTACACTCTCTTCTAGAATTTTTATTGTTTCATGTATTAAATTTAAATTTTTATTCAGTGAGAATCAATTTTTGTGCATGGTAAGAGGTGTGGATCCAGTTTCAGACTTCTACATGTGGCTAACAAGTTCTCCCAGCATCATTTGCTAAATAAGGATTCTTTTCCTCATTGTATGCTTTTGTTAGTTTATCAAAAATCAAATAGCAATATGTGGCTGGGTTCATCTCTAGGGTCTCTATTCTGTTCCATAAATCTGTATCTCTAATTTTGTACTAGTACCATACTGTTTTGATTAATGAGGACTTGTAGTATAACCTGAAGTCTGGTAACATCATGCCTCCATATTTTATTTTTCTTTTTTTTATTTCTAAGAATTGTATTAGTTACTTGAGATTTTTTTCTGGTTCCATATGAAAAGAAGTACTATTTTTTCAAGTTCTTCAGAGTATGACTTTTGTGCTTTGAAGGGGATTGAATGAAATCTATAGATTGCTTTGAGTAGTATGAACATTTTAATAATGCTGATTCTTCCCAGCCATGAGCATGGCATATTCTTCTACTTGTTAACATCTTCTGCCATTTATTTTCACAGGGATTCATAGTTCTCTTTATAGAGATCTTTAACATCCTTTGTTAGATATATTCCTAGCTATTTTATCTTCTTTAGAACTTCTTTAAAATGTATAGTCTTTCATTTTATTCTTGTTTTGACTGTTACTGCCATAAATGAAGGCTACTGATTTGTGGGCATTGATTTTGTATTCCAAGACACTGCTATATTCTTAGATCACTTCTAAAGGTTTGTAGTTGAGTCCCTGGGGGTTTCAAAGTATAAGATCAGGTCATCTCCAAAGAGTGATAGTTTGACCTCCTTTGTCCCCATTTGCCCATTTGAATATCCTTGATCTCTGTGTCTTGTCTGATTGTGATGGCTAGTACTTCTGACACTAAATTGAATAGCAGTGGCTAAAGTGGACATCCTTGACTAGTTCCAGTTCTGAATGGAAATGATTTTAGTTTAACTCCACTCAATATGATATTGGCTATGGGTTTATTGTAGATACCCATTATCAGTTTAAGGAATGTCTCATGTAAGCTTATTTTCTGAAGTGTTCTTTTTAAGAAAGAATGCTGGATATTGTCAAAAGCCTTTTCTGCATCATTTGAGAGAATCATATGGTCTTTGTTTTTGGTTTTATTTATGTGATGAATTACATTTATGGATTTATGTATGTTTAACAAAACTTGCATCTCTAGGATGAAACCTACTTAATCAAGATGTATAACTTTTTTAATGTATTCTATTTGCTCACATATTATTGAATATTTTTGCATTGATATTCATAATATTAGCTCCGCTGGGCTAAAAAATTGTTTTGTATAGGAAGGCCAATCACCATCCTCTTCTGTCTGAAAATTTCAGCTAGAAGATCTGCAGTCTTCTGGATATTTTTCCCTTTATTGGTCAGACTTTTCTTACACCTCACTGCTTGGAAGATTTTCTCTTTCATATTGACTTTGGCAAAGTTAATTATAATGTTTCTAGGAGAAATTTTATTTGTATTGAATTGCTGGAGTTCTGAAACTATCTGTTATCTGAATTTCTGTGTCTTTCACAAAGCTTTGGAAATTCTAATCCATAATGTCTTAGAGTAGAACACCTGTGTCTTTAGGACTATCTTCTTCTTCTTCAAGAATCTCTATAATTTATGTATATAATTATATTATAATTTTATAATCCCTATAGATGTTTGATCTTTTGGAATAATTCCACAACTCTTTCAGGGAATATTCTGTTTTTATTCTCCTTTTTAATGCTTCTTTGAATGATTAGGATAGTTCAAAAGTCTTGTCTTTAATTACTGAAATTCTTTCTTCTCCATGTTCTACTCTATCAATGAGTCTCTTTGCTGTGTTTTTGAAGCTAATTGAATGCCTCTTTCAATCACTTAAGCTCTACTATATTCCTGATTATGTTCATATCCTTGGTGTTTTTGTCTTTAAATTCAATAATTTCTTGAGACAACTTTGGACTATTATTTTGATTTCTATTTCCATCTTCTTCTCAATTCCAATCACCTTATTTACCATCCATATTCTGAATTCTATTTCTGACATTTTAGTAATTTTTCTATTGATGGTATTTTCTGCTTTATCTTCCTCGTAATCTCTTAGGGGAATTGATGTGCTCTGATTTTTCATTTTTCTTGGGTTCTTCTGATGGTTTCTCCTCAGGAATATTTTCAGCTTTTTAAAAATACATATTAATCATACTTTTTTTAGTAGAAATGATAAGTTGTCCCTGAATAGTTATTGAGAGATAATATAATGGAGGGCTCTTAGGATACACTGTACCTATGTATTTGGCAATTAAAACTAGAGGAATGACCAGATCAAAATGTCCCAGGCACTGTAGCTAACCACCCCTTCCCCAGTGAGGGTCAGCTTGATGACAGAGCACAACCTGGTTCTGTCTTGGTAAAAGCCTATCCTCTACCCAATCCAAAGGAGTTACAGTGTCTCACTGGAGTCTCTGCTGGACAGAGATATGAACACCTGCAGCCCTGCCCCTCTCTGGCAAAAGCTGGAGGAGGGGAATGCACATAAAGATCATCTGAATCTGCTCCTCACTGTTCCAACCCTTTCCCCACTGCAACTCTAACAAAGTCAAATAAGGGGTGAACCTCTAGCCCCAGACTGTGGCAGGAATCTGTGGATAGTACTGACTGAGAGTTCCAGTTAAACTTACTTAGAGCGCATGAGTAACCCCCACTCAAACATGTTCAGACGGTTGCCAGGTGGCTGGAGAAGAATTCATGGGCAGTTGATACTTAGAGTTTCCATGAGGCTGTGGAAAGTTATTTTTTAGTGGGATAGGGAGTCAGGACAGATCACACCTATTCATACCAATGTTAGAAATGTGGCACCATTGTTTCTGTGTCACAGCTCAGAAGGCCCCCACCATGCATTGGCCTTTCATAAAATTCACCTAAGACTCTGGCCTCTGCAGGGTCAGCCTATCAGACAACAGATTGGGGGAAAGTAGCCTGCGGGCTCAGGAATGCAGAGAATATTTGTACACATTTGCAGTAGGCAGGATGGGGACTGGGCTCAGATATGGGACTTCCCAGGTGTAGGACTGGGACTTCATGGCTTTCTCCTACTGAGTGACATGAGAGGTCCTTTGTCCACATCTCACTGGAAGAAAGCCTGTCACTGGCCTATTGGTTGGGGAAAGGGTCGCCCATCCCCATAGCAATAGGGGCCTTCTGACAGCTTCTCCATATCTGTTCTTATCTTTATTCCTCTTGGCCTCTCAGCTTGTCTCAGTGGAGATGAGGAGCACCTCGCTTTCTTCTCCTTGTGTTCAACTCTTCACCTTCATATTTTCAAGTCCACTTCAGTCCACCTGCTCTCCCTCTGGATATGAGCCTCTGTCAAAGGTGCTTCTAATAGGCCATCTTGTATCTATGTCGCCTACAAGGCATAGATATTTCAAAGAAAAGTCAATTAAAATATCGAGTAAACATATAAAAGATTTTTTTTTTTTTTGGAGTTAGGGCCTCTCTCTTAGCCCTGGGTAGGGTGTCAGTGGCATCACAGCTCACAGCAACCTCAAACTCTTGGGCTTAAGAAATCATTTTGTCTCAGCCTCCCATAAGCTGCCAAAATACCTGGCTAGGTTTTTTTGTTGTTTGTTTTGTTTTGTTTTGTTTTACTAGGGACTAAGGTCTCATTTTGCTCAGGCTAATCTCAAACTCTTGAACTCATATTATCCACCAGCCTCAGCCTCCCAGACTGCTAGGATTACAGGCATGAGCCACTGTGCTTAGCCCTAAAAGATTTTTAATGTCCTTCTTAGTCATAAGGACAAGAATCCAGAACAAAATAGAATAATAGCATTTCACACAAGTATATGTCAATAAAATATAAATAGCCAGGTATTAATGGCTAAACGTGATTTAGAGTATTATAATACTCATATTCTCATGTTTTTCAAAGTTCAAGATAAACCAAAAAATAGTATATATATATATATATATATATAATGTATACATCTGTAAAATACAAAGGTGCATATATACATACTCAGAAAGATCACAAAATATCAAATTGTAATTATAATCCTAAACTAATTTGTACATATAGTATAAGGCAATATGATGTTCTAAACAATAGGTTTGTAATCTCAAAAAAAAGAAAGAAAACAAACAAAAAAGTTTATAAGTGATAAAATGGTCATCAAATTGTTACATACCTATACAATGAATTTGTGTGATTATACAAAAGAGTAAAATGCAAATTTTGTACAATAGGATGGATATATTTAAATGTTGGAGGAAAAAACAAGTCAAAGAAGAATCTATGCATTATGTTTTCATCCATGGAGTGAATAAAAATGAAAGAAGAAAAAAAGAAAGAAATGAGCAAAAACTGACAAGAAAAAATGAGGGAATAAAAACACAATATAGTGAGAGTACAGAGTAGAAAGCTAATTACCTCTTGGCAAGAGGAGAATAATGTAGTTTGGAAGGTCCTAGTGACATCTTATTTCTTAAATGAAATTATGTTGACTCAAATTTTTATTCCATTGTTCTATGGTGATGGACTTTGATTTACTTTGAAAACAGTATAAATTGCTAGATTTTTACTTTGTTTTATTGTTCTTCATAATGAAATAAACAAAATTATGAAACACATCCCACTGTTTTTAAGTGAGAAGGCAGTGAGCCATTTAACATTTTTCATGTTGTATTTGAAGATTTGAATTGCTTGGCAATAGGAGACTAATCCAAAAAGTAAAGATAATTAAAACAGTTAAATACTGTTGCCAAAAGCATGTTTAATTCCCTAGATTGCTTTCAACTGGAATTTGTCAAATTTTCTTGCTGACTCCACTATTTTCTGATGTTCAATATTGACCAAGGATATTTCCTTATGTCTGAAAATTATAAATCACAATTAAGCAAATAATTAAGCAAAAGCTTGAGTTAGTGTTAAATTTTGTATGAAGAAGAAAGGCTATTTTATTAAATGGAAAATACTGCAATGATAACAAAGTGTGATAGACTGGAAGGCTTATAAACATTAGAAATTCATCTTTCACACTCTTTGAGGATGGAAGTCAGAAATCAGGATGGTCAGGTTCTGGTGAGGTTGCAAACTACAAATTTTCACTGAATCTTCGTATAGCAGAGATAGAGCTAGCTCTATGGCCTGTTCTTGTGAAGACACTAATCCAATTTATGAGGGTTATACCCTTCTGATCTAATTACCTTTCAACTGTCCCATATTTAAATATTGTAACACTAGAGGTTAGATTTCAACATGTGAATTCACGAGGAGGGAGTGAGGTGTGAAAGGCAATATTCAGCCCATAGTAAATAACTAGGTTCTTTTACTAAAACTTGAGATTTGACAATCAAAGGCTACATCTAAAGATGACATGTTTTATGTATCTTTCAGTGTCCTACTAAGGAATAGATTGATATGTAATATCCTCAACAAATTTATAGAGTCTAATTTTAAGTAAGAACTTGTAGTTTAAGTGGTCTCTTGGTATTTGAGAAGCTTCTCTGACACATTTAGACATAACTATCAAGAAAAAAATATCTTAAAATGCTTATTTCCACTATGGAAAAAGTTAACTCAATTAGATATTTAGAAACAATATGCTCAAATGTGTCAATCAAGTTGAGGAGCTGTGAGCTGATCTTTACATTTCAATGACTGCAAATATATTCATATAATGCTCAAGTTTTACACTGTTTTAGCATCCAATTACTTAACTGTATAAAAAACTTGTTTGTTTTAGTTATTCTCACCCATCCCTTCTTGTTCCTGTCTTCCTTTCTTTCTTTTCTTCTATCCCATATTCCCCACAATTTGGAAATAACAGAGCAACCTGCTTATAAGAATGGCAAAGGCGGCAAAAATGTTTATTTTCAACTATGCAATGTGAAAGTGGTCATCGTATAAATAACCTTCATTAAGATATGAAAATAATGCAATGTGTATGTTATTTTTATTCTCTTCCAATGTAGACATCTTAGATCTGTTTTCTTAATTTTCTAGATTTTAAGACATCAAGGAAATTTGATGTCTTGGCAAATCACTTAATGTTAGACATTTTTTTTTAATAGAAAGTATAAAAACAGTCTCTCAATACAGCATAAAGAGCATATTCTAATCAGTATGCCCATTAACCTAGCTATGCCTGTTCCAAAGATAATTTTGCTTTTTCTCTGTCCTCATATTTCTGAAAAAAAATTTATAAGCAAAAAGTATAGATCATATTAATTGAGAAACTATGATAGAAAATTATTTCTTTGATTCCAAGTATAAGCGATTCTGTTTTCTAATTCTTGGGAAATCCAGTGTGACTTTTCATACAAATTATTGGGATAATCATCTTAATTCCTTATTTTCCTTGGTTATGAAAATTTACCTTGGGTTTTTGTATGAATGACAAGATGCAATTGAGCTGTTAAATGAATATAAGCTCAAGATATTTAAAATTTTAATAGAATTATTTGGTGTGTGCACTTAATACCACCAGACCCTTCCAACCATTTACATAAATGCAACTACTAATCACTTACATTAGAATGTTCTGATATGTCAATGGCATCGTCTTCAAACTCTTGGGGCTTCCGTCTTCTATATGAGATACTTAATTTCATGCTCTAATAATATTGCTAATTTATATTCGTTACTAACTAATCCTTCTTCCTCTCTCCAGTAATAATTAAATCATATGGTGTTTTTGAAAAAGACAATTTTAAGCTTTTATGTGAAAGAGAAAAACCTGACTTTGTTGTTTATTAATATGGCAAATTTCCTCATAAAATTGAAATATATCAATATATAAAGTAAGAGTGTAGAAGCTTAGAAATCTTTCATAATTAGTTATAACTCATACTTTTACTATGTTTTTAGTGCAAATTTTAAATTAACTAACAGAATTTCCATTATTGGAAACAAACATTATCACATTATCCATTATTTTCTTGGACAAATTAACAAATGCATTATTGATAATGTATTTATGTGATTTTGCATAACTCCAAACAGACTAAAACTATTTAAATATCTAATTCCTCCCCTCAGTTTGTTCTATTGTTAATTTTTAAATCCCATACCATTATTGTGATTGTTATTTAATTCTTTGATATTTCTCATTTTTACATTTATGGAATTCTGGTTTATTCTGAATAAAACCAAAATGCATGGTTTTAATAAACTAGTTTGAAAAGAATACGTGTCATACTTAAATTTTAGAAAAATTATCTTGACTTTAGACTACTTTAAAAATATGATTAAATATGCATATGTATTCATGAGTTTACTTCTTTTTGAAAGTATGAAGTTAAAATAACTTGATGTTTTAAGGATTTTAATATTTAAAAAGAAAAGCAATATTTCTGTTTTTTATCCAGGTTCTGCTGACTGAGCATTTGAAGTATTAGTTAGAATTGTACACCTAAGCCTGCGTATTATTCTATTTCTGAAAGAAATCAATCTTCTCAATTCAATTCAAACTAAAAAGTTAGTATGTACTGGGTAATAGAAAATAGTGACTAAATTTCTTTGTTAGAACATAATTTATTGAAAAGTGCTAGGTATTTTCTGTTCTTTACTTCTATCTACTTCCAACTTTGTTAAGTTGGATTGAGTTATGGAGGGATGTAGTAATGTTTGTTTTGGAAAAAAAGAAAAATAAGGGTGGTGCCTGTGGCTCAAAGGAGTAGGGCACCGGCCCCATATGCCGGAGGTGGCAGGTTCAAACCCAGCCCCGGCCAAAAACTGCTAAAAAAAAAAACAAACATTTTGGACATCCTCTTTGGAAGTAATGCAAAAATTATATCTACATTTTCACCTGAATCAGGTGTTTTGTTTCTGTTTCTGTTTCCAATGACAGACTGTTCTAAATTCATTGCTGCTTTGTTTTAATCTTGATGAAATTATTGATTTTTTTATATTTTTTCTGCATTTTGCTCAGTTTATGAGGGGTAATTTAATATTTGTTGTGCTTGATTTTACTTTCTTTTGTAATATATATTTTTGTCTACTTTTGGTTTCCTTAGCTTGCACATCAAGTTAAAGAGTAAAACTCTAAAAGAGACTATTGAACCCTTCCACTTGCACAGGAGGGCTAACTACAGGGATCTTCAGGATGTGATATTACTGGTTTTTCTCCAGGAGGACAAACAAATGCTACTATCTAGATATTTTTCTTTGGTCTTGTTAGTTTCCTTATAGAATAATCTGTCACTTTTTTTAATAGGAAAAGAAAACTTGAATGTAAGTATGCTAGATGTAAAGTAGGAAAATAGAGCAGGGGCAATGTCCATATCACTTAATTAACACATTTTCTTCTAGCCCTTCTATGTTTCATATGGTTGTCCCCCCTCAGCTGTGTCTGATTTCCTTAATGCCATGTTTTCTCTGACGGGAAATTCTCTAGAAGGCTGCCTCTTTTAAAAAAAATATTGCAGATGTTATAAAAACCTGAGTTTATTCTAAATACAACAGGGTATGAAGATGATATATGAGCTTCCCATATATCATCATAATGGTATTTTCTTTGCTTTCTTAGTCTAAGACAGTTATCGCTAATTTATTTTCTTTTCATCCTTTAAGAAAAAAGTTTACTTGCTGTTTTTCTCCTGTGTCCTTTGTTCTTGATAGATGTATGCTTCCCTCCTTTTCACAGTAATGCTTTCCTTTATAACTTTTGTTGTTGTTGCACATTTGGAAGGTATTAAGGAAAACACTCATGATAAACCCACTATTTATAGCAGAAAACCTTTATTTTAAACTACATGAGAAAAAATAAGATATAGATATTTGAGCAAAATATTTTTCTGTGATCCCATTGTAAAATCATCCTTTTCTCTGTCCTTCCTTTCCTTTTTCTTTTAAAGTGTTAGCAAAATACGTTGTTGTCTGTACTATAGAATGCTTGGTTAGTTTTAATGTAGGACGTCACTACCCTATCTGCTTTGGTTTTATTAGCCAAACATGAATTTTCCATTAAATCATAAGTTAAAAATGGAAAGGTTCCTCTTGATAATGTAAAGGACCCACTTCATATAAAAGCAAGATTGAAGTGGATTGTTAAACCAACTTTGTCTTAGAGAGTAGGTGGTTTTCATTCTATTATTACTGACAGAGTATTTTTCAAAACTCAAATATCTCTTGACGACTATGTCCATCAACATGGTTACTTTGCAGGTATAAAACAAAAGGAAGAAAAAAATATTGGCCAAGATGACAGAGCTTATTTTAACATGGTCAGATTATGAATACAGAAATTCTGATATATCAGTCCATTGCTCTCATGGCTTTTAGTGATTAACAATTAATATTTATGTCAAACAAAAATAAGCACCATATAGATGTACAAGAATGTAGCTATATTACTAATGACTAATCATCGTGCCTTGTAGTTAAAGAGACTGTAGGCATATTTATGAATCTTTAAATGGATGGAAGAAATAGTAAATTACTCAAAGGTGATTCAGACCTTTTTTATGTAATTAGACTTTAAAATTGTTCTTATATATTGTAAAGCATATTTTAAATATTTGAAATGTAAGAATGTACAGATACCATGTAAACTAAAATTTTTATATTATTACTAAAATAATCAAGTTTTCTATTGATTCTTTCAAAACAATTTTAAAAGATTTAAAATTATAGAGATCAAAACAACCCACATAATTGCCTTCCTTTCATGGACGTAATTATTTTCCCATGATGCATCTGCTCAATTCAGAGACTAGTGTTTCTCTCTTTCTTTCTATAAATGTATACATAAGTATATTTATATGCAATATGATTTAATTTAGTTTGCTTTACCACTTTGTATACATTGTTTTGATTAAGCATTTTTAAGCTTATAGTTTATTTTCCTAATATTGTTTGTTCTACTTATACTTTAAATATATTTTTTTTCTTTTTTCTTTTTGCAGTTTTTGGCCGGGACTGGATTTGAACCCACCACCTCCAGCTTATGAGGCCGGCGCCCTACTCATTTGAGCCACAGGTGCCACCCCCTTTTTTCTTTTTATTGTATACATGTCTACTCCTCATGCCAGTTATCCTAATTTCTTAGAGAAACCCTTTTTATTTCTAGTGTGGGCAATTTAAGGGTGTTCCCTATACATTTGAAACATTTGGGTTAATGTCAAAACTGTCATTTTTTTTCTTTTATTTATCCTACCACTATGGGTAAATAAATTTTGAAAAGAAGGCCCTAACCTGATCTTCCAATTATTTAGCAACATGTTTTTCTGTGTCTGAAGGCTTCCAGCATTATGTTACATAAAAAAATACTTTGTTTATATAATCCAAAGTAAATACCTGTAGATACATTAGTCATTCCTTGAAATGAAACAAAAAAATATAAAATGTCTGATCTTTCATTTGAGGGAGTATAGTATTGAAATAGTATGGCAAAAAAAAAAAATTATTGTTAGCTGGGAATTTGATTCTGCTTTGAACAGAAAAGTCACTTTAATTATGATTTTAACTCATCTTATGGACTAGAATATAAGATCTTGGAAATCTCATTTGATAGGAACCACTGAGTGCAAGATTAATTGATCTACTTAGAATTACAAATAATAAGAATTGGGGGATAAAATAAAGCATAATCAAAAATATGAAATAAAAGAACTAGGTACCCCAAACATCATGTCCAGATTTTTTATAAAGTACCATAAACGAGACGGTTTGGAGACAGTTGTTCCTAGTGCACTTGATCTCTTTTGAGCTGATTCACTGATAGCTTTCATTCAAGATTGTCTTGTCAAGATTGTTTTCTTAAAAAAATGCCTTAGATTTCTAAGTACTCTCCAAACATCCTTCCAAAAGGAACGTATTAGCGTGCATTCCCACCAGCAGTATAGAAGTGTTCCCTTTTCTCCACATCCACGCCA
>CAUYRH010076816.1:0-16401 GCA_963574655.1 Perodicticus potto
ATACTTTAAAGAACTTGAAAAAAATAGTACTTCATTTTATATGGAATCAGAAAAAACTTCAAATAGCAAATACATTACTCAGAAATAAGAACAAATCAGGAGGTATCATGTTACCAGATTTCAGACTATTATTATAAATCTACAGTAATCAAAATAGCATGGTACTGGCACAAAAACAGCGGCAGATTTAAGGAACAGAATAGAGAACCAAGAGATGAATCCAGCTACTTATCATCATTTGATCTTTGATAAGCCTATCAAAAATATTCAGTGGGAGGGGGTGGTGTCTGTGGCTCAAAGGAGTAGGGAACCAGCCCCATATGCTGGAGGTAGTGGGTTCAAACCTAGCCCCAGCCAAAAACTGCAAAAAAAAAAAAAAAAAAAAAAATTCAGTGGGGGAAGGCTCCCTATTTAACAAATGTGCTGTGTGAACTGACTGGCCTCCTGTAAGAAGACTGCAACTGGACCTCCCCCCCTTTCCACCATCAACAAAAACTGATTTTCACTGTATAAAAGATCTAAACTTAAGACGTGAAACTAAAAATACTAGAAGAGAGCACAGGGAAACACTTGAAATTTGCCTGGGAGAATATTTTATGACAAGGTCCCCCCAGGCAATTAAAGCAACACCAAAAATACATTACTGGGATCTGATCTAACTAAAACGCTTTTGCAAAAAAGCCAAAAGCACAGTAAGTAAAGCAGACAGACAACCTTCAGAATGGGTGAAGATTTTTGTAGGTTATGCTTCCGACAAAGGTCTGTTAACTCGCATCTACAGAGAACTCAAACTAATTAGTAAGAAAAGAACAAATAACTCCATTTTGATGAGGGCAAGAGACTTGAACAGAAACTTCTTTGATGAAGACAGATGCATGGCCTACAAACACATGAAAAAATGCTCATCATCCTTAATCATCAGAGAAATGCAAATCAAAACCATTTTGAGATATCATCTAACTCCAGTAAGATTAGCCCACATCACAAAATCCCAAAACTACAGATGCTGGTGTGGGTGCAGAGAGAAGGGAACAATTGTAAACTGCTGGTGGGAATGCAGGTTAATACGACCTTTCTAGAAAGAAGTTTGGAGAATACTCAAGGAACTAAAAGTAGACCTACCATTCGATCCTGCAATTCCTCTACTAGGTATATACACAGATGATCAAAAATTATTTTACAATGAAGATATCTGTACCAGAATGTTTACTACAGCCCAATTCATAATAACAAAGACATGGAAACAGCCCAAGTGCCCATCAACCCATGAATGGATTAACAAATTGTGGTAAATGTACACCATGGAATACTATGCAGCCATTAAAAAAGGATGGAGACTTCACATCTTTTATGTTTACCTGGATGGAGCTGGAACATATTCTTCTTAGTAAAGTAGCTCAAGAATGGAAAAAAAGTACCCAATGTACTCAATACTAGTATGTAATCAATATATAATCACATATACACTCAAATGAATGGCAAAACATAACTATAGTCCAGAAAGTAGAAAGGCGAGGAGAGAGAGGGGAGGGCAGTGGGGATATGGGAGGAGAGAGGGTATTTGGGGGGGACCTCACCTAATGTGCATGATGTAATGGTACATTTCAAAACTATTAAGAAATGAGTATAATTGTGATGGGTGTGTTACTTAGTTCAATGCAAGCATTTCACATTGTATATTGATGCAGGATCCTGAACCCCATAAATGCATCAATGTACAAAGTTATGATTTAATAAATAATGACAGCCGGGCGTTGTGGCAGGCACCTGTAGTCCCAGCTACTCAGGAGGCTGAGGCAAGAGAATCCCCTAAGCCCAGGAGTTGGAGGTTGCTGTTAGCTGTGGCGCCAAAGCACTCTACCAAGGGCGATAAAGTGAAACTCTGTCTCTTAGAAACAAACAAACAAACAAAAAATTGAATTATATAACTTCCAGCTCTGAAACCATAAAGGTTTTATTAACCTTCTGAAAGTCAGAAATCATTTGGAATTATACATGTTACATATTAATTAATCATTATAAGTCTTTGACACTGAAGACTTTTTCTTTCTACTAAGTCTAAGAAAAAACCTATTATAGATATCATGCTCTTTCAATAGACATTGCTTATTATTTTTTACTGTTTGCCTCTTTCTTAAAACCACTTACAAACTGCCAACCTTTACCAAATATAGTAGATAAAATTTTTTTTTTGTTTGTTTGTTTTTGTAGAGACAGTCTCACTCTATAGCCCTCAGTAGAGTGCCGTGGCATCACACAGCTCACAGTAACCTCCAGCTCTTGGGCTTAGGCGATTCTCTTGCCTCAGCCTCCCAAGTAGCTGGAACTACAGGCACCTGCCACAACCCCTGCCTATTTTTTTGTTTTGCAATTCAGCCAGGGCCAGGTTTGAACCCGCCACCCTCAGTATTTGGGTCCGGCGCCCTACTCGCTGAGCCACAGGCACCGCCCTAGTAGATAAAATTTTTATTTGTAGAATATTACTGGCTATTTCAAAGAGATTACTGGCAGGATTTCTATAAATGTAACAAGCATTTAAGTGTACTAAAGTCAGGTAATACAAAAACTCCCATTTCACAACGGCTACTCTAGTTTTTAGTATCTTTCTTTCTTTTTTTTTTTTTTTGTAGAGATATAGAGTCTCACTCTATCGCCCTCGGTAGAGTGCTGTGGAGTCACAGCTCACAGCAACCTCCATCTCTTAGGCTTAAGCGATTCTCTTGCCTCAGCCTCCCAAGTAGCTGGGACCACAGGCGCCTGCCACAGCGCCCAGCTAATTTTTGATGCAGTTCGGCCGGGGCCCGCAACCCTTGGTATATGGGGCCGGCGCCCTACTCGCTGAGCCATAGTCGCCGCCCTAGTATCTTTCTTTTAAAGACTGAATAATCACTATCTTAAATCACTATCACAGCCTTACCTGTGCTGCCCAGATATTATCAAGATCCTGTAAGGTCAGAGCTTTTTCCTTGATGACAAAGCGAAGAATCTTCTCAAGCTTTTCTACATACTGTGGTTGATGAAGACTATCTCGCAAGACTATAGATAAGATATTGTTCTGCTGTATCCATTCCTAAATGTAATTCAAAAATGTTTCAAAGCAGAAACATACACAGAAGTTTGTTTTATAAATATACTTTATATTACTGAACAATATAAGTAGGAATTTAAAAACATAATATACTAATATGCTTATACATTGTTTTAATGCAAAATTATGAGAAAAATCACAATCTCAGAGCACTTTAATTTTTACACATGGAGAAATGTTCCCATCAACTAGAAATACTGAAATCATTAATAAGAGTCTATACTATAGCATTTAGTCAAAAAAGTACTTCAATGCAATAATTACTATAGTTTTAGGGAGGGGTGTACAAGACCAATTTTAGAAACTCTGGATTCTTTGTACCAGTTCTGCCACAGAATTGTTTTGACCTTGACTGAAAAGGCACTCTTTATTTTTGCCTTTATTTATTATCTGATTACCAAGTGCTAGCCACTATTATTGCTTATCCATTAGCTCTTTAATCTTCCAAACAATCCTAGGAAGGGATTATCTTATTACAGAAAAGTAAACAGCTTGCAGTTGTTGTAACTGGAATCTGAATCAAGTCTGCATGCTTTCACACTGTTTCTTTAACACTGTATTACACTACTTGACTAGCACTTATTTAATATGTACGACAATAGAATGAAGTGCTAACTCATGATACAAAAAAAAAGGTAGTAGTATACACACTGCATGATTCTATGATTTTTTGTTTATAATCCAAAGCAGTTAGGTCCCAAATGTGCTGGAGACACACACTTCTCTGCTGATAAAGAGCCACTTTTTAATTTCTAATTTCTTGCAGCTATTTTTTGTAAAATACCATAAAAATGAAGCAATGTCAAATTGTAACCTAAATTTGTAAACCATTAATGCCATTTTCTGTTCATGGTAATAGTTCAAGATCCAGCACCAGTCCTCAGACAAGCTTTTCCGTAGCTCTACACTTGAATTTCCACAAGGAAGACAAGGACATCATCTGCACAAAACCAGATGTCTAGCACCCAACCCCGGCCAATGTCCAAGCATTTTCCCCACACCTTTTATCACACTTTATCACTGTATCTCCTATTAAACTGAAGGCTCTTTGAAGGCAAGACAGTTCTTCTACAAGTATCTCACCAGTACTATCATATGATATGCACTCAAAAATTATTGGTTCTATAACTTAAATGGGCATGCTTATTCATTTAAAAACGATACAAAATATGGATGGAAAAAAATATTTCCTAAAATGTTAATGTCAATGTGATGTGTTTTAAAATTAAAATTCTCAAAATCATGATAAAACATTAATTTGCATGGATCTTATCTCAGTAATTTTATTTCCCATTTTAAAACTTTTAATTGGAAATGGTCAAACACACACACCACTTCATTCATTAGGTACCAGACACTATTTGATCATTCCCCAGTAGATTGCCAATTCCCCATCCAACAAGCTAATGATTACTTTGGAACACCACAATCAACAATTAAGTTTATTAAAGATGTGCCAAGCTCTGCACATCACTACCAAAACACAAACTGTTATAAAAAGATCTCAGGACTAACAGAGTTATAAGTCAAAACATTTCCCAATTTCAGGGTTTACTTTAAAATATTAATATTACCAATTTTAGCTAGTTTTGCTTTTAATTACATTTTAATTCATAAAAAAAGAAAAAAGAATAAAAAGACTCACTGCCATTCGTTCAGCTGTAAGCCACTCTTCCTCCTCAGGATTACCATGTCGATGGGTATAGTATGACACGCTAGATATCACCTTATTAACTTCATTCAGTGCATTCATCTTTCCATTGAAAGAAGAAATTTGCAATAATCTATGGGAGAAATTCGGTTGTTTAAGTATGATTTTAAAATTCCACATAAATAATTACTTCAAGAGATAAGTATCTTACCTAAGTATCATTTTCAACCTAAATATTTCTAAGTTTTTTACAGTTTCTTCTTGTCCTGGTACCCTTGAAGCTAAATTCTTCAAAGATTTAATAATCATTGAAAGAGCATCATTTTTGGCTTCATTCTTTGCTTCTTTTTTCAGTTCTTCATCAGTTAAGTTTTCTAAAAACTGTGGAACCATTTCTATTATTGGAAGAAAGTACTTTTTCACTGTATGAAGAGTGAGAAACTCATAGCATTGTCCAAATGGTCTGAAATAAGAAAAAGACAAAACTCTTGTAATACTTAATTTCTTAAAATCAATTAGGACTAAATTCAGACTGTACTTTTAAAAGCCCAAGTAACAAGTTCAAGAGGGAATCATGCTTGAAAAACTCAATTTTCATCAAGCAAATAGCAATTTCTATAATGTACTGAAGGCTGATTTTAAAATGTAACTTACTTAATAAGAGCTGCAATTATTTGAACATTTAATGCTGATCCATTAATAAAACGATCATGCAAAATCTGGAACCCATTTAAACTGCCAAATTTGTTGAGAAGATCCACAAGCCAACCCTGTAATACAATTAATGAAAAAAGTTAGCTTCAATACTTTTAGGGAAGAAGAAAGTACTATGCTGATTGAAATATACTGGAAGTAGTAAATTCAAGAGAGCAAAGTATGCAAATCTTCCTTGAAAAGAGCACAAAATATTACATTTCCTTCACAGTAATCCCATCCATGAGGTAAAAGTAGCATTAGGTACCACGTCCAGATTATGAGGTACAGCTGTTTCTCATACCAGTGTAGCTGGTAAACAGAATCAGAAGCTGTGCTTCGACTATAGCAAACCCACCACGAGAATAATTTTTTGTATTAAAATAACTACAAGGAGGGTGGCGCCTGTGGTTCATCGAGGAGGGTGCCAGCCCCATATACCAAAGGCGGCGGGTTCAAACCCAGCCTCGGCCAAACTGCAAAAAACAGAAAAATAGCCAGGCGTTGTGGCAGGTGCCTGTAGTCCCAGCTACCTGGGAGGCTGAGGCAAGAGAATCGCCTAAGCCCAGGAGATGGAGGTTGCTGTGAGCTGTGTGACGCCACGGCACTCTACCCAGGACCATAAAGTTAGACTCTGTCTCTACCAAAAAAAAATTTAAAAAAACTACAAGGAGGTGAAAAAAACTACACATATTTCAAAAAGTAAATTAAGAAAAAGCTATCTGGTAACCTAATATAATGAATTCTAAATCCCTTTCTTGTTACAGTTGTAAATAATTAAAATTTCCCTATAAATAATCTTAGAGACTGAAAATGAATTGTCAATTAAAAACTAACCCCTGGGCTGGGTGCTGAAGGCTCCCAGCACTGTTGAAGGCAGAGGCAGGAAGACTGCTTGAGTTCAGGAGTTCAAGACCAGACCGAAAGTGAAACTCGCCTCCATCTTTACTTCAAATAGAAAAATTAGCCCAGCACCATGGCATGTGCCTATAGACCCAGCTACTTGGGAGGCTGAGGTAGGAGGATCAGTTGAGCCCAGGAGTTTAAGACTGAAGTAAGCTATGATCATGTCACAGCACTCTATAGGAGGAACAGAGAGACATCCTGTCTCAAAACAAAAAACTAAGCCAGTGGTTCTGAACCTGTGGGTTGCAACCCCTTTGGACTGTATTAAATAAAGTTCACGGCATCAGGAAGATTGAGAACCACTGATTACTAAGCCCTGGTATTACTATTACTGTTGTACATCACTAGAATATGCTGGTTGATCCTTTCATTAATGATGTAGCCAGTTCTCATCTTAGAAGAAGCACCATGCAATGATGTGTATCACCTTTCAACCTCTTTTAAAAAAAACTAGTAACTCAAAGTACAATGCAGCTAGGATAGGCAAGTAGTTCTGGTAGCTAGAAGTATGTGTATATATAAATACTTAAATTAATAGGGTCGGGCATGGTGGCTCACACCTATAATCCTAGCACTCTTGGAAGCCAAGGCGAATGAGTGGATAGCCTGAGCAAGAGATCTTGTTTCTTTAAAAAAAAAAAAAAAAAAGAACACCTAGCCAGGCACTGTGGCAGATGCCTCCCAGCTACTGGGGAGGCTGAGGCAAGAGAATCACGTTGAACCCAAGAGTTTGAAGTTTCTGTGAGCTATGACACCATGGCAGGACAACTGAGTGAGACTCTGTCTCAAAAAAAATAAATAGAATCTTAAATTAAAAGGTTATATAGATTAAAAAAATCAAATATATCTAGAAATTAAGACAACCTTTTATATCCTAGCCTTCCAAATGGCCACATTTTAGGATCCACTGGAGTGAAAATAAGGGAGAAAAGAGGCAAGTTCTCTAAGTCGTAAGCAGAAATAATTTCTACAATGATTTTTTAAAATGTTCAGGAAATGCTAAATAAATAAATGCTTCTATTTTTAATGTTTAAAGAGAAAATGTGGTAGCTAATAATAGTTCTGATATGGTTTTATGAAAATTAACTATCCTCTAATAAGTCCACTATCATATTTCAATATAAGGTCATTATAGTATTTTTCTACCTTTTTATTTGGTTTTAAAAGGCTAATACAAAAAGTCATCAAAACTCTTGAGTAGTTAACTCACCAGATCCTTTTTGGCATTTAGCAATTGTAGAAACAGATGATTATTATTTAATATATTTTTATTCCTTCAGTAACTGGAATAAGATTACTGGACTGATATACTCAATAGTTATGTGTAATATATAAAATAGCACACATGTGTGCACAGTGAAGAATGAGTCTAAAGGTAATCTTTCCATATTTCTTCTGCTGCAACATGTTTAAACAATTAGGAATGCTCAAGAGTGCTTCAAATTGAGGTACAGTAAATAGACTAGCTTTAGCAGCTATAAAGAAGAACCTTCCTTTTCTGGCTCAAAGTTGTTAATACTAGTAGGTTTGAAAGACCAGCAGCCCTACAGAGAAAAATTCAAAACGATCACACAGCTTAAAATTTGCCAGTCTTTAAATGTGGTATTACCTATACTACATTTCTTCATTATATCATGGTGTCTGCATCCAACTAGGAACAGGGTTGACAATTATGCCAAAAATATTGTCTTTTAATCATTTTTTAAAAAGCTTATAGATATGATAAAACACAGACTTTTCTCTGACTTCATTAAGAAATTAGTAACTCCATAGAATATGCTTCTCCCTGATTCACAACCAAAATCTGGGCTGTTTTTAAAAACTGTATTCTTAAAGGCTTTGAAAGACTACCCTTACAGTTGCTGTATTTTTTAGGTTTAAGAGCAGAAAGAACTAGGCTTTAAAGATATAAAAATATCTTCAACCAGAAGTCATCTGAAAATTTTGTATTTGGCCATGTTAAATCAAGTTGTTCCTTACGAGTCTCTAAAATTGTAGATTATTATTAATGACATACAGAGCAAAAAACAAAGCAAAAATTTAAAAAGCAATATGGGTATAAATAAAACTTTAATTTTAAAGATATCCACTAGATACTAATCTGATCTACTCAAGAAAAAATAAGCCACCTAGTGGCAAAAATGTGAACAGAAAATCCCAGCTCTAAATTCAATACATTTTGATGATTTCAGCTAACAGAGTAAATCAAGCACTGTGCATATAACTTCAAATTTTTGTTAGAAAAAGTAAAATGTTTTAAGACCCATAATATTAAAAATGTCTCCCTAAATTCTGAAATTTAAAAGCTATACAATTACTGGTAATTTAGTATTTATTCAAAGAAGCATAGTTTAAGGCTGCCTTTTTAAAAATATATGGTCTGGTTACACTGATGTAGAAAACTTAAATTTATGTATAGAATATACATTTTAAAGTAAGATTCAAAAGATATATACTATTTTGCTTTCATTTATGTCTTCTGTAATTTTACTTTCATGATGTATTACTAGGCATTTTTTGTATATACTTGATTTGGGGGGTCACAATCTTATGTCAACAATGAGCATGGCCTTACAGATCAACACTTGAGTCCATGGTTAACCGAAAAATATGGCCTGTTTCATACTACACCAAATTACAACTATTTCCAAAGAGGTTGGGCAGAAGATAAACAAAACAAAACACCAAGATAGCCATAAGCACTGAATTATGATGACAAGATTCTGTATATTTTCATTTCAAGTCTGAAAGCCAAATTCATTGTCAGACTTTAAATATTTAAACACAGAAAAACTAAGGCTGGGCGCAGTGCCTCACACCTGTAATCCTAGCAATCTGGAACGCTGAGGCAGGTGGATTGTTTGAGTTCAGGAGTTCAAGACCAGCCTCAGAAAGAGCAAGACCCCGTCTCTAAAAATAGCTGGGTATTATGGCAGGCACCTGTAGTCCCAGCTACTGCAGAGGCTAAGGCAAGAGGATCACTTGACCCCTAAGAGTTTGAGGTTGCGATGAGCTAGGATGCCATGGCAATCTACTGAGGTAGACAGAGTTAAAACTCTGCCTCTCATAAATAAATGAATAAAATAAACACAGAAAAACTTAACAGTAAAGACAAAACATAGCTTTGGTACAAAATAAAGAATCCAAAAACACAATATAACACAAAATTCCCTTTAACAGTAATATGAAATTACTCTCCTGCCATGTTAGCAAGAAGTTCACATCATTCGAGTCTCTGTGGCAGAGCAAAAGAACTGTAATATTTAATTTCGAAAATAACAAACCAACATACTTTTGGTGATCGAGGATCTGGAGAACGAGCAAAGAGGTCATCTTCAGGCAACTGAACACTTGAGGATACTGATTCGCATGGACGGGTACCATTGTAGATATGGAATTTACAATGAGGATTTAAGGCCATGGCTAGAAGTTCTAGAAGTGGAAACCAGTCTTCGGATAACTTGGCCACACATAGCTCCACCAAGCGATGAGTGTTGTTAATAATACATCTCTGTTATATAAGAGTTAAAGATGATTTAAATTAAAAATGTTGCAAATTCGAACAGATCTTCTGATCTTAATTTGCGATATCCTGATAAAGATCTTTCCATCTTTCCATTTTTCTATACTAATCATTTGAATTATATTGAATTTCACCAACACGGTATCAAACTGATTATCAGAAAACAAATTAGCATTTACTTACGTCATAATTTATATGTTATGGCTTACAAAATGAAGTGGGTGTCATAATTTATCTATGCCTGCTCTGTGCCCACAGATAAGATGGCAAATTATTTTTCTCAAACTTCAATGCAAAAGCCTGACACCACTTCCTAAAGTTCCCATGTTTAAATTACTCATCAAATCAAAAAACGTTGAGATTTTTATGTTATGGTCATATCTGGGGAATAGTTCACAGACCACAGAAATAGTTCTTTACAACACATGACCATCTCCACAGTATAAACAAGGAAACAGAGACTTGGAGTAATTATAGCGTGTTATCAGTCTCAGACATATTTTTTCACTTTTTCAAGATCTCTGGAATGATTCTATCTTACAATCAATGAATGGTACATTACTATTTTCCTAAACTGAAAGTATAGAGAGGATTTGTGTTTGTCTCTCTCTGGTAATCATTTGGGGATACCATCGACCTGAGATCACTGTAAATTCTCATTTACCTCTACACTGACCCTCTGGTGTCCCAGACATGAGATTCTCCACCTTAGGTGTTTTTTTCCTGCCACAGTGTTTCATATAATAGTGGTATATCTTATAATGGATAGCACCATTATTTCCTTTCTTTTTTTTTTTGAGACAGAGCCTCAAGCTGTTGTCCTGGGTAGAGTGCCGTGGCATCACAGCTCACAGCAACCTCCAATTCTTGGGCTTAAGCGATTCTCCTCCCTCAGCCTCCCAAGTAGCTGGGACTACAGGCGCCTACCACAACGCCTGGCTATTTTTTGGTTTTAATTGTCATTGTTGTTTGGCAGGCCTCGGCCGGATTCGAACCTGCCAGCTCTGTTGTATGTGGCTGGCGCCTTAGCCGCTTGAGCTACAGGCTGAGCTATAGGCGCCGTGCCAGCACCATTATTTTCAATGAAATGTACCAGCCTAGATCACAAGACACTTGAGAATCTAGGAAACAGATCAAAGTTTTTGGACTCCAAATCTCATGCTTATTCTAAATGACCATGCTGTGTTCAACTGACACCATTAAGTTTTTCACTTTTAGCCCCTTTAATTAATGGGCCAAATATGTCTCTCTCTCACACACACACACACCCCTCCCCATCCATAAGTATCACTATCTAAATCTGATTTTATAAAGTCAAATGTAAGACTCACATGAATTTCAAACTTCCAGCCACTCACTGCTTCATCTGTAAGGATTTTAGTGAATGATATTGTTAGCCCATCTCGAAAAAATCGCTGACACGCTTCACTTTTAACATCAAGGCCTAAGAAAAAAGGAGAAAAATTAATGTAAACAAATTATTTCTCTGGTTGTTTGACAATGTGCAATATATAATAAAAGTTAATCAGTAATTGTAAACTGTTCACTGACAGCTAACCAAATCCAGAACAGCTTTGGAAAATGACTCATAGAACTGTCATAAGAAGTCAAAAAGGCAACCTAATTCAGAAAGAAAATAACCTTCAATAAATTTTGAAAATACTTAACTGTATAAAAAGTACATTAAACCCAGTAATATTAAGACTAACTGAAAATGTTACAGATTCTGATACTGGACCTTAAACGCAAAATGGTTATCAGTACCAAGTGATACAGGTAAATAAATCTAAATATTTCATAATATTTTACTCTGAAAATAAGCCTTAAAACTTAAAAATATTTTACAACTATTTAAAACTCCTTCCGTTCACAAACTGTTCATTTAGCAACAATATCCTTATACTGTTCTCTGAGTGTCTGATCAAACTAAGATGAATTGTCTTATTAGTCTTTTTCAATGGCTCAGCATGCTTTATATTTTTGCTTAATTTCATATTTCAAAAAGGCCCCATGTCTCCCTACACAAAGAAAATCTGTAACTCTTGAGACAGAGTCTCAAGCTGTCGCCCTGGGTTGAGTGCAGTGGTGTCACAGCTTACAGCAACCTCAAACTCTTCAGCTTAAGCAATTCTCTTGCCTCAGCCTCCCAAGTAGCTGGGACTACAAGGCACCCGCGACAATGCCCAGCTATTTTTTTGGTTGCAATTGTCATTGTTGGTTTAGCTGGCCTGGATCAGGTTCAAACCCACCAGCCCTAGGGAATGTGGCCAGTACCCTACCCACTGAGGTACGGGTGCCACCCCAAAATCTGTAACTTTTAATAAAAAAAACTATTCTGTTTGTGTAGAAAGTATTATTGGATTCTCAGCTAGGTGCCTGTAGCTCAAGCGGCTAGGGCATCAGGCACATACACCAGAGCTGGCAGGTTCGAATCTAGCCTGGGCCCGCCAAACCATGGTAACTACAACTTAAAAATAGCCAGACGTTGTGGCAGACACCTGTAGTCCCAGCTCCTAGGGAGGCTGAGGAAAGAGAATTGCTTAAGCGCCAGAGTTTGGGGCTGCTGTGAGCTGTGACACCATAGCAGTCTATCCAGGGCAAGAGCTTGAGACCCTTGCCCCCACCCCAAAAAAAGGTTATTATTGGATTCTAATTATACAACAGATATTTAAACTTTAAAAAATTTGAACCTTGGGCTCAACACCTGTGGCTCAATGGGTTAAGGCACCAGCCATGTACACCTGAGCTGGCGGGTTCAAATCCAGCCCGGGCCCGCCAAACAGCGACAGCTGCAACCAAAAAATGGCTAGGCATTGTGGCGGGCGCCTGTAGTCTCAGCTACTTGGGAGACGGAGGCAGGAGACTCGCTTGAGCCCAGGAATTGGAGGTTGCTATGAGCTGTGATGGCATAGCACTCTATCCAGGGTGGCAGCTCGAGGCTCTGTCTCAAAAAAAAAAAAAATAAAAATTTGAACCTTGTCTAAAATAACTATAGTCTCAAAAAATAAATACAGGAGAAGGAGGTATAAATGTCCACTGAATGTCAATGCTATTAAATGAAATACCATTATCTGTTTTTACCTATCATTTTATAGTCAGGACTTACAACATTCCTAGTATCCAAATTTTCACAAATTTGCTGAATTGGTGAATAAATGTATAAATAGACAAAAAAAAAACAGAGTGGTAGAAAATAACTATAATCTAACTATTATTTAAATTATTAAATTATAATTTAATTTAACTATTATTAAATTATAACTATAATCTATAATGTGTTTTCTTAGTTTATTAGATATTTTTACAAGAGTAATAAGGCATAAAGACATGTCCTTTAAACAAAACAGAGGTAATTATTCTAAGATAAATGAAACTTTCTCTTGCCATAGAGAAAGACTTAAGCAAGGTACTGAACATGTAAATTCTGACAATAATCACTTTCAATTGTGATTCTACATATTGTTAGTTCAACACATCCATGGTTAGCCTATTTCAGAAAATGAAAATGTTACTGCTATTTTCCTGCTTTTTACTTTAATCTCTAATGCCTCAAAAAATGAGTTATTGGGCAGCACCTGTGGCTCAGTGAGTAGGGCGCCAGCCCCATATACAGAGGGTGGCAGGTTTGAACCCAGCCCCGGCCAAACTGCAACAAACAACAACAACAAAAATAGCCGGGCGTTGTGGCGGGCACCTGTAGTCCCAGCTACTCGGGAGGCTGAGGCAAGAGAATCGCCTAAGCCCAAGAGCTAGAGGTTGTTGTGAGCTGTGACGCCACATCACTCTACCAAAAGTGACAAAGACTCTGTCTCTCAAAAAAAAAAAAGTTATTATAACAGTAGTCCTCAAGGAAATTCAACTGTACCTGAAGTAGAAACAAAATTACTGAGGGGGAAAAATTATTAATTCCAACATTAAGCTTTTACTTCTGGATAACTGAGTAAAAGCACCAGATTTTTACTGGCTTAAAAAACAACAAAAAAACTCACATAAGCTAGATGGTTTATTTAAAAAAAACAGTATTAATGAAATGGTAACTTTCATCTAAAGGGATGGTAGTTGAAGCTACTACCAGACATAAAGATCCACATGTCATGATTCACTGGCATTTCAATAAAGCAAAGGGCAAGTATAAATGATTGGTAGATTTACACAGAATATATAGCTCAAGGTAAATACTAAAGGCAGAAGGGAGAGAGAGGGTAGATATACCTGAAAGTCTACCCATCACCTATTAAGTACTTACTTGTGAGTAATACTTCATGTGTATTTTCTATAACAGATCAAACCCTAGGTTACAAATGTTTTTTAACCTTTGAGCGACACCTCCTTTGCAAATGTGACTAAACAATGAATCTGTTTCTTAGGAATACAAATATTAATAAACTATGTCTAATTTCAGAGAGTTCACAAAATATCCTTGAAGGCTGTCCTAAGGATACAAGACCTTGATTGTAAGTCATAGCAAGTGTTTATAATGAAGGAAAACAAAGCCACTTCATCCATTTCATAGATATAGTGAAGATAAAAGTAAAAGTACATCTAGCAGCATACACAAAGGAAAACATAAACTTCTAAACTTACCTTTTTTACTAAGATCAATAGCAGCTTCTAACAGTACTTCTAATTCCCCTTTCGGCAAAACTGGAACCACCCATCGAGGCCTAAGAGTTTTTACAAAAGAAGATGCTTGTTGGTTGTGCACTGAAAGGACTATAAATGAATTAATAATTATAGTTACCTCACTATGAAAATATTAAACATTAATGTTAGAACATTGAAATACTAAAACAGGGTTGGCAGAATATCTGCTTTGTGTATCTAAGCACCATCTGCTGTTTCTACAAACAATTTTTTAAAAATACTGTCAAAAGATATAGCAATGGGCAGTGCCTGTGGCTCAAGGAGTAGGGCACCGGCCCCCTATACCGGAGGTGGCGGGTTCAAGCCCAGCCCCGGCCAAAACTGGGGAAAAGAAAACATAGCAATGAGAGGGGAGGAAACAAAATTATTTTAATAACTAAGAATATAAAACCACTATAATAATCAAATATTAATCAGGTATCAGGTGAATACTTACTGTTAAAGTTCATGGAAAGTGCTCTTTCAGGATTCAGATCAGAAGACAGACTACGATGAATCTTTTTTTTTTCCTTTTTTTGAGACAGTCTCACTTTGCTGCCCTTGGCAGAGTGCTGTTGACGTCATAGCTCACAGCAATCTCAAACTCTTGGGCTTAAGCAATTCTCTTGCCTCAGCCTTCCAAGTAGCTGGGACTATAGGTGCCTGCCACAACGTCCAGCTATTTTTTAGCGATGGGGTCTCGCTCTTGCTCAGGCTGGTCTTGAACTCCTGAGCTCAAGCAATCCCCCTGCCTCGGCCTCCCAGAGTGCTAGGATTATAGGTGTGAGCCACTGCACCTGGCTATGATGAATCTCTTAGTTGTCTTAAACTTCCTTACAAAGAAGTAAAAACTTAGGAAGCCAAGGGACTGATGTGGCCTCAGTTCATTATAATTTGTCCGCTTTTATTGAAGGGTAAATGAGTTGTGGGTCTTCAAGTCTCCACAGGCACCCTCTACCTTTTCCAGTTCCAGTGGCAGCTCAACCACCTAGGCATCCCATCTTTTTCCCAGCCCTTCTTCCTATCACCCAACTCACCCACTACTCCCCAGAATAGTGAGCCTTCTTCCAATCACCTCTTAATCTCTGTACTAGGAGACGGCAAAATGCCTAAATACCCCAGCCATGTTTTGATAAAAAAATAGGTTATCTGGTCAGATGTATGCCACCTTTGTCATTCTTTTTATTTACATTTTAAAAAATAATTTGTATTTTTCTTCCTGAGGACTTGCTAATAATATGGAACTTCAGTACTCTAGTCAGCCTGAGAAGTACTTTACCAACATTCACCAACCACCAGATAAAAATTAAAAAAGCTGGGCAGCACCCGAGGCTCAGTGTGTAGGGCACTGGCCCCATATGCGAAGGGTGGCAGGTTCGAACCTGGCCCTGGCCCAACTCCAACGAAAAAATAGCCGGGCATTGTGGCAGGCGCCTGTAGTCCCAGTTACTCGGGAGGCTGAGGCAAGAGAATCATCTAAGCCCAAGAGCTGGAGGTTGCTGTGAGCGCTGATGCCACAGCACTCTACCAAGAGTGATAAAGTGAGACTCTGTCTCAAAAAAAAAAAGATAAATAAAAATGAATAAAATAAAAAAGCTAACAATATGATATTTTACTATGGTATTTCTGCTATAGTGAACAGTCAAGAACCATTATAAACAAACCTACAGGCTTGGCGCCTGTGGCTCAACAGGCTAAGGCGCCAGCCACGTACCCCTGAGCTGGCAGGTTCGAATCCAGCCCGGGCCCGCCAAACAACAATGACGGCGGCAACCAAAAAATGGCCGGGCGTTGTGGTGGGCGCCTGTAGTCCCAGCTACTTGGGAGGCAGAGGCAGGAGACTCACTTGAGCCCAGGAATTGGAGGTTGCTGTGAGCTGCGATGCCACAGCACTCTATCCAGGGTGACAGCTTGAGG
>CAUYRH010076818.1:0-17738 GCA_963574655.1 Perodicticus potto
AGCAGAGGTGACCCACAGATATCACTTCTCTCTCTTGGCTGGGCTCCCAGTATTCAGCTTAATTGCGCAGTTTCACGAGGTTATTTTCCTTTTTGCACAGGAGCCTTTTTTTGAAGCTGCTTCCAGTCAGCCATCTTGCTCTGCCCTCCCCCCATTTTTTTTTTTTTTTTGAGACAGAGTCTCAAGCTGTCATCCTGGGTAGAGTGCTGTGGCATCACAGCTCACAGTAACCTTAAATTCTTGGGCTCAAGCAATTCTCTTGCCTCTGTCTTCCAAGTAGCAGGGACTACAGGCACCTGCCACAATGCCCGGCTATTTTTTGGTTATCATTGTCATAGTTGTTTGGCAGGCCTGGGCTGGGTTTGAACCCACCAGCCTTGGAGCCGCTGTCCAAGCTGGGTTTTTAAAACATTATAGACAATTTACGTTTTTAAATTTTGCTTTCTGTCTTGTTTGGCTTAGAGTGTTTGTGTTAAAGCAGAAAAAAATACCTAAGAATGAAGAAAATCTTTAATAACATTTTCAAATGCTAAAGAAGGCAAATAATATTTTCATCAATTAATACCACTGAAAGCTTCTGTAGACTGTTTTGTTTTGGTTGAAGAATTATGTGGAGTTAATGCAATATCACATACTCTTGTCAAATGGCCCTTATCCAGTTAGGTAATTTAGGTAGCCCACTCATCCTGGGAAATTACAGCAGCTCAAATCTGTTCCTGATTTGAAGGAAATGTGGCTGTTTAACTTCTTTTCATAGTAAAAAAAAGCAATTTGCTTCTCTTGCTCCTTTGCTAATTTATGGTTCTTTGAAAGCCAGGGTTGACTTTTTGTTTCCCAAACAGGTCTTCCTCCTGCCCTGTTTCAATTCCATTTTGAGTTTTAAAAGTAATTTTCCTTTCACTTTATTATCCACTTGTAAGACATATGTTGAATTTTATTGGCTGTTAATTTCAGCATCTGAAAACACATTCTTTTCCCACCATCTCTGTGTCTGACCTAGACCAGGCTTTCTGCTACTGCAGCCTTGACCTTAGCCCTTGTCGTGATGGATGTAAAACAAATGGATCCTGTCATAGCATCTCAGGGCTCAAAGAGACCTTGGAGGTCATTTTCTGGTGAGAAACTAACTCTCAGTCCACACTCTTAGCTTCAGGATGTCCATGCATCTTGCAAACACTGATTCATAGGATGCAATTCTTATTTCCAGTCTCAGTGTAGAAAAATGAAGTTATTCACATCCAAGACAACAGAGAGGGATAAATAACAACCAATTACATACATTCAGATAAAGTGCTCTGGCTCCTGGATTCTCAGGGATAGAGGCAAGAAAAGAGCAAAGACTAAAAGTCATTATTAGGGAGACAGCTTAGGGATCTGGCCTCACAGCCCTTCTGAAGACGGCTCCCTGGATCCATGAGCACATGTTCAGTGCTCTGGGTCTCCTTTGACAGCATTGAGGTTCAGCTCCTCCCCCATAAAATCAAATATAGGAACATCTGGGTTACAATGTCCCTCACATTCCTGGCTTGTTCTCAATGACACCTACGTCTATGAAATACTGGAATACTCCTCTAGTATTTCACATGCATTTTTTTTATTCATTTCTGCAGATTTATTTCTTTAAAATTTAATTAGTGGGAAAAAATGTTTTTTATTTTAGACTAAGGTGTACCTTCAGATATCCTGGCAGAAAATCCATTGTTGATTCCACTGGTAATATTGAATTTCTTTTTGCCTGGTATTTTACTCAATCTGTAGTATTTTGTTACAATGCATTTGGGTGCATTCAAAAGCTTCTGTGGCCGTCCCGCTTTTCTCAAGGTTTTCTAGACATGGTAGCCATAGGCTATAATGAAAGCATAGTAAAGAGAGAATATTTAATGTTTAAAAACAGTGTTTGATAAATGTGCTGGAAATAATTCAAACACAGCTACTTAGATTTTATCTGTGGAGCTGGGACTTCAGTATAAAGGGAGAGAAGTTGCATATAACTTTTTCTTCTTTCAAGATACATGTTTTCCCCAAAGGACTTGAATTGCTTAAATCAGCAGTTCTCAACCTGTGGACCATGACCCACAGGAACTGTATTAAAGCGCTGCGGCATTAGGAAGGTTGAGAACCACTGTCTTATATAAGTGGAGGGAAAAACCTCTTTTAGATGTTCTGGCTTACACGGCTCCTTTGCTTCTCAGCTACATTTTGAGGTTGAGATGCCCGATGGGGCTCGGCATGGTGGAGCCCTGTGTATTCCTGTTTCTCACCTACTCTCTGTCCTACGGGAGAGGCCTTTGCATGGCTATACTCTTTGTCCCAGGAATGTTCCTTTTTTTTTTTACTGTTACCTTTCCTGAGGTCTTCTCAAGCTTTAGTTCTCAGCCTACTTCTTCAGGTGAACTGGTGTGATCCTCCATTCCACTCTCCTGGGTTCACTCTCATAATAATAACCTGTAGATTAAAGGAAAAGTACTTACCTGTATATTTCCTGCAAAGCACACCCAACTGTAATTGGATACTTGTTTTTATTTCCATATTAGTCTCTGAGCTCCAGGGGACTTTTTTCTCCCCAACACTCCCTACGCTCGAGGTGGTGGGGGAGCTGCTTTATCTATCAGTGTGTTCTGGGAACTACTAGGGGAGGCAGATACCTGCAAAGACTTGCGGAATGAATGAATGGGTAGATGGACGGATAAATGAATACTTTATGTACTACAGGGAACGAAGAATTACAATTTCTTTCTTGTCTAAAATGATTAAAAACATTTGTGGAAAAGGAAAGTGAGAAGTATAGTAACTGGGGTGGCCCCTGTGGCTCAAGGGAGCAGGGCGCCAGCCCCATATACCAGAAGTGGCAGGTTCAAACCCAGCCCTGGCCAAAAAAGAAGTATAGTAACTGGCTCCAAGCAGAGCAGGGGCTTGGGCAATTCTGATGATATTGACATGAAATATTCTGAGTATATGAAAGATTTGAGAGTGAATTCTCTGTTTGAATTTCTAGAATGTTGGTGTTTAAATTTGTATTGGTGGCATTAAAGACTCTATAGGAAATAGAAAAGAAAATGTAGTGCATTGCTAACGTTGGTGTTAATATTATTTTGACAGTGACTTTAAATTTGCCTAATCCATTGCTCTCAGTACCTATCATTTCATGCTTCTTTGTGTCCCATGTATTAAGTTTAGTGTGAGTTTAGAGCAATAATGTGTCAAATTCCATTTGTATCATTTGACTTTGTTTCAAACAACTGGGTAATAAATCCCTGCTAATGATAGGGAGCTAACTCTGGGTCACGGTTCTCCATAGTGCATGTTAAGTGCACATGGCCTTTGTGACCTAGTGATACTAGACTCAGAGATTTGGGGGCCATGGGCCCCATCTCTTTTTATAAAAGAGAGTGCAAACAAAATAAAAATGTATAGTTGAATCACTTATTATTGTATTTATATTTCAAAGAGAGGGCAAAAAAGGGAGTGAGAATAGAACTCTAACCTAACTAGTATCTGTAGTATCTCATTGGTTAAAGTGATGACATTTCCTTGGAATGGGGAAAGAAAAAAGACTAATAACTGTTATGATTAATTTTATGTGTCAAATTGGCCAGGCCACAATTTCCAGAGATTTGATTCAACACTGGATATTGCTGTGAAGATTTTTTTTTTTTTTTTTACATAAGATTGACGTTTAAATTAATAGACTTTGAGTGAAGACAATCGCCCTTTGTAACATAGGTGAGTCTCATCCAGTCACATGAAGGACTCAAGGGAAAAAAGATGGACCTTCCCCAAAACAGAGAATTCTGCCAGCACACTGCCTTTAGATTGAAGCTACAGCACCAGCTCTTCCCTGCTCCAGCCTGCTAGTTTACTCTGTCGTGTTTGGACTTGGCCCTCCTTAAAATCAATCTCCCTCTCTCCTCCCCCCACCCACCACTCACCTTCTATCATTTCTGTTCCTCTGGAGAATGCTGACTAACGTAATACACATGTTTAAAATGACATCTCTTATCAGTTTATGTGTTTTTTTTTTTAATTTTAATTTTATTTTTTATTTATTTTATTTATTTTTTTTGTGGTTTTGTTTTCTTACCTGTCATTTTAAACTTTTGACATGGGCAGTTGGCCCTCACGCCATTCTGTGTAGGGCAATAAGGGAGATGACCACATCCCAGCAAGAGAGTTTATTTTCTCTTGTTGGATTATGGAGGATCTATGAATTGTGTTACTGAAAGGTTTTCCCTTCTTCACAGAAGGGTGGAGAAATGATAAAAAAATTTGAAGGTGACAATTATACTTTCAGACTCTTCCAAAAAGTGCTTGTAATTTTTGAGAGGCCATGAAAGACAAGTGACTAGCTGTGAATAAATGAACCCTCTGTCATTTAGCGTGCTTTTAGTTAATGCCATCCCCAGCTAAACGAGGATGCCTCCAGAACCCAGGTAAAACCACCGTATGTTCCTTCTATGTTACTCGTCTTGCCAGCTCCTCTCTTACTGGGCTCTGCACTGCTTTCAAAGATCCTTCATTTCTTATGAACTGGAGATTAGATAATGAAAGCATTTATTGAACATTTATTATATATCAACTAGTGTTCTAAGTTATTGGATGCTGTTAAACAGATAATATTGCTGTCTCAGTTTTATAGGTGAGGAGTATTAGGAATTTGAATAAGCCCCCCGCCCCACGTATTCTAATGGTAGAGTGTAGATTTGAAGCAATCCAGTCTGGGTCTAGAGTTTATGTTAGTAAACACATTATTGTATTAAGCATTACAATCAGTGCTGAGATGTAAATGAATAACCCTAGCTTAGTCCACTGTCCTGTCCACTTATATCTGGATATATGATGACACCTAGGGGGAATGAGTTATGTGGAATTCCCAGATCCTAGAATGAGACCAGGTCCATCCAAGAGCGCTCAGGCCTTTCCTAATAACCCTCTGACCATCTGGGTAGATCGCATCGTCTTGTCTCTGTCCCGTTATTTTTAAATTAATAAATTATTTGATTTGATTTGTAGCAACACCCTCTTCATCTACTGCATAACAGCTCTTTCTAGATTATGAGTCCTTAACTTATAGCAAATCTAGGTTTTCGGAATTAGGTAGCACTTTTTTGCTAGAGAGAGAAAAAAAGTCATTTGATGAATTTCTATGGCTTTTTTGTCTGCCCTTTTGGCTTCATATAAGAAATCAGACTTACCATTCAGTTTACCAAGGAGGTTTGCTGAAGTTTGCAGAGATTTCTCCTGAAAATTAATAACAACCAGCCCTCATATTGCAGATAAGAGATATGCAGCTAGAAGGTGAGGTGGCATCCAGAGAAGCAATTACTGTTGATACTCGAATGCAATATTAAAGGATGAGCAGAATTTATCAAAGTACAGAAAGTAGAATGAATATTCCAGGAAGGAGCAAGGTTAAGGCTTGGAGGGTCCTTGAGTGTGGACAGAAGTGTAGGAGGTTTGGTTTGTCAGGAGATGGGAGAGTGTTGGGAGTGGCATAGGAGTTAGGGCCAAAGAGATGACATGTGATACTCTGAAAATTAAAAGGAACAGGAAAGGATTTGGGGAGGACATATGGTGAGAGATACCTCTGGGGAAGGCTAGTCTAGCAGGGACTTGCAGAGTGGATGGCAGGGATACAGTAAGGTGTAGAGTGCTGACTTTAAAGGCCACAGCTGATGTCACTCATTGGCTCAGGATTCCTCCTTGCCCCGTATTGGGATATCAACACCTGTCCCTTTCTTTCTGAGTAACCACTCCCCTCCTATTCCATAAATTTTGAGGAAGGCCTCCCATCACTACTGCTTCCCCTTCTCTTCACTTAGAGAGATTCACCTGCTTCCTAGACAGAGGTGATACTAGCATCCCATCCCCAGCACTTTGATCCATCCAGGGAACGGGTGTGTGCCTACAGTTGGGTCAATCGGGGTCAGGGTTTAGGATTCTAAATATACTAGTGTGGGAGACAGAAGCCTTCTGTTTCCTTGAGAGGTGCTAAACTGAAATAATCAAAACCTTGGTGTCCCATTAGTTTCCTAGGGAGACAGTAAAAACTAACTGACCAATCAACCAAGAAAAAAAAAACCTCACAAACCAGGTGATTTATAAAATAGAAATTTATTCTTTCTTAGTTCTGGAGAGTTGATGTCCAAAATTAAGGTGTCAACAGGGCAGTGCTCTGAAGGCTGAGCAGGAGGACCCTTCCTTGCCTCCTGTGTCTTTTTTTTTTTTTGAGACATAGCCTGAAACTTTCGCCCTGGGTAGAGTGCTATGGCATCACAGCTCACAGCAACCTCTAATTCCTGGGCTCAAGTGAGTCTCTTGCTTCCGCCTCTCAAGTAGCTGGGACCACAGGTGCTTGCCACAATGCCCGGCCAGTTTTTGGTTGCAGCTGTCATTGTTGTTTGGCGGGCCCGGGCTGGATTCAAACCCACCAGCTAAGGTGTACATGGCTGGCGCCTTAGCCCGTTGAGCCACAGGCGCCGAGCCACCTCCTGTGTCTTTTAATGGTTCCTGAAAATCTGGGGCCTTCCTTGGCGTCTAGGTGTATCACTCCACTATCTGCCTCTGGTGTCACCTGGCCGTCTTCTCCCTGTGTGTCCATGTATCCAAGTTTCCCTCTCCTTACAGAGATAACAGTCTCCGAGTTAGAGCCCACCCTAACTTAGAATGATCTCATCCTAGCTTGATTACATATGCAAAAACACTATCCCAGTTAAGGTTCCATTTACAGGATCTGCAGACACACACACACATTTTAGAGTGGGAACGGGGCACTATGCTAACCAGTACAGCTGTCTTTCCCAACACCTGGGTACACCCACTGCAGTAGGACAGAAAAAGGCCGCAATACACATTGTAAAAGAGACAACAGGTGGAAAGGGAGAGTCTTAGATTCTGGTCTCTCAGTGCTTAGTGCCACTGGGTCCCACAATTATTCTTTTGATTTTATAAGCTACTCAACTTTCTTTCTTTAGGTTTCTATCTCTTCCCACTCAGGGAATTCTGAAAGATGTAGAGATGATCGCAACATGCCAGGAGGAAAGAGAAGCAGATCTGAGACAGGGTGGGGTAGTCGAAGTTAGTTTGAGAAAAATTTAGAAGGCTCAATCAGCAGAGCTTGCCCTCCGTTTAAATGTTTGGATTGAAGTTGAGGAATGAGTCTAGAATGATCCTCGGGATGACTGGGTAGGTAACGGGGCCATTTTCTGAGAAAGAAATACAAGAGTTTAAAAATGCATGAAATGTGGTCTTTGCCAACTTCTCTAGGGTATTATTATTTATAAGCCTTCTGAAGACTTTGATTTCTTGAGGGCAGGAAACAGTCATTTTTGCAAATCTGCAGTGATTACTACAACATATTGGGCAGATGGTGAATGTGCCACAGTATTTATTCAATAAAAAATAAAAATTCGGAGCTTGGAAGGCAAAATATCCTTCTCCAGCCAATGGAGCATCTGACCCACGTTCTTCAGTCTGAAGATGTTTGTGTCAATACTCTCTTCTCTGGAGTGTCTGTCATGATGTATAGCAGAAGTTTGGATACAAAAGGTCACTGAAATCATGTTCATGTGACAGTCACCAAACTGAAAGAGAGGGAAATAAGTAAATCCATGGTGTCATCAATGGGGAGGCTGCCCATATCTAAAAATGTTAACATAAAATCAAAGATTTCTGCTTCTTAAGACAAATAGGTTTATGTATTTTGATTTCCTCTGCTCTACTTCGATGATAGAAACTCCCTGAGGCAAAAATCAAGTTTAATAGCTACTTATAGCAACTGGTGGCCCCATTTATACGTAACAGAAGCTCCACAAATGCTTGTTGAGAATATCTGTGGTTGGAAGTCATTGAAAACACAGGGCTCCTCTTTAGATCCCTCCTCAATAAGGAATTAATGACACATGAGTATTGTGCTTACATGTTTATAATTCAGTCTAAACATCTCAAAATGTGCGTTTGGAGTTCATAAAACCCCGAGAGTCACTTTGGAATACAAGCATGCAGTGATCAATGAGTATGTTTCTGTATGAATGAACCAACACATTGAAAGTGTGATTTTATTTTAGTTTTTCGAGGGGTGGTGGTAGTATTGTAGATTGATATTAACATCTTCTGATTAACTCGGATACTAACATCTGATTAACTCATGAAATTAGCGGCTATGTTTGGTGCTTTGAAGAACAGGTTTTTGAATTTAACCCTCCACTGAGTAGCGCAGGCAATTTTGCTTGCTCTTTATTTTCGCACAACATAGTTATAAAGGATGTTTAAAAAATAAATACAGGGGGTGGCACCTGTGGCTAAAAGGAGTAGGGCGCCAGCCCCATATGCCGGAGGTGGTGAGTTCAAACCCAGCCCCGGCCAAAAACTCCAAAAAAAAAAAAAAAATAAATAAATAAATAAATAAATACTGGTCAATCACCAGATGAATGACTGCTTCCATTCAATTTGACCATAAAGAAAATAAGACAGCTTTAGGACATAAAGCCTACCAATCATTTTACTGAATCTGACCACTTTTTATAATTTATAAAAAATCATATCAGGTGAAATTTAAACTTTCTTGTGTGTATAATGCTCCTTTCTTTGTCCACATCATCTTGCAATTACTTGTCTTTTCTTTAAATCAGAAGGCATGAATATAGAAGCCAAAGTAGGTACATTTAGCTAAATTTTTCTTGAATATCCTGCATTCTCACAAGACTTCAAAACCTAAAAACTTCATGTGGTTAATTTAATGGTCTGGACTTTGGTAGTTTCCCTTTACCACCCTGCCTCTTAAACATTTTCTTTCACAGATTTTAGGTTTTTTTTTCTTTCTTTCTCTCTCATTTTTCTATCATATAAGTTTCTTCCTTTTTTCTTTGTTTTTTTTTTTTTTAGATCACTTCTCTAAGCCTACACATAAGAACCTAGGTAAGATAAGAAATCCTTGTGTACAGCACTTTTGAAAACAAAATAACTTCATGTAATGAAATAACTGAAATGCTTCCAGTTATATAAGTGACTCTCTGGGGTTCAGGCACTTAAGGAGAAGCATTAGCTTTCCAGGCCACTAAATACCTTTGAAGGAAAGCACTGTAGTGATTTGCCGTATAATAGAGGAGAATAGTTCTTTGTAGTTTTACAGGACTATCCTCATAAGGACTTAGAGTGCTTTTACACGGACCGTCTCCTTTGTCCTAAAAGACGTCCCTGGATGTTTTTCAGTTTTAATAGAAAGTTTCCTAGGCACCTCAAATACAGTAGAACCTCCATAGTTGACCACATTCCCCACCTCCTTAAGTTGACCTAATTTTCATAGACCGGACATGCACCCCATATGCTCAGTGGGAGTTCCTTAGTTGACCCCTCCATATGTTGACCAGTTTGTTAAAGTCCTTTGTGTAGTCAACTTACAGAGGTTCTACTATAATTCCTTCAGTGGGTGCTTCTGGGAGCTCCTACTATGTGCCAGGCTGTTACAAGTTTACAAGGCAATATGAATTCTAATAAGTATCTCTGGGTAGTAGTCCAATGAGCACGGAGACTGGAGCAGTTATTATACTACAAAGTGTGGCTAAGGGTGATAACAGTGGTGATTGCAAATGGGCTAGGATCAAAAAGGACTGCAAAACTAACTGCTTAGAGCAGGCGTCCTCAAACTTTTTAAACAGGGGGCCAATTCACTGTCCCTCAGAACACTGGAGGGCCGGACTATAGTTTAAAAAAAGAAACTATGAACAAATTCCTATGCACACTGCACATATCTTATTTTGAAGTAAAAAACAAAATGGGAACAAATATAATTCACACCGAAGCATGTGGCCCATGGGCTGTAGTTTGAGGACCACTGGCTTAGAGGGTGAGGCTACAAGACTTCTATTTTGGGTTGTAGTTGTTGTTTCGCAGGCCCAGGCTGGATTCAAACCCGCCAGCTCTGGTGTATACGACTGGCGCCTTAGCTGCTTGAGCTACACGCACCTTTTTTTTTTGTCTATTTTTTTTGTCTATTTTTTATGTGTTTGGTTGTAGTTGGCTACAAGACTTCTAGAGAGGAAACTATTGAACAAGGTCTCAACAATGCCATTAAAAAGGATGGAAATCTCTCTCCATCCAACTTATCTTTCAGGTAGAAACATTATCTTTGTTTGACTTCAAGAGCTATCAAAAATGGCTGGGAGTGTGTATGTGTATGTGTGTGTGTGGGGGGGTGTTGAAAGGATATAGGAAGAATGTCAGAAGAGTATCAGAATAATTTGGGGATCTTTGAGAAAAAATTATAACATCTCCCAAAGATTCCTCTGTCTCCCACCTGCTTTTGAGAATCACTGTTGGTGATGATAATGGTGTCCGTTATCATTCATGCTGTGCAGAAAAATATTATTTCTGCCCTAGAGAGTTATTTTATCAATTGGAAAAATTTGGTTTATGCAAACTGCATTATTATTTATGAAATCCTATTTTTAAATTATTTGCTCTGTAAAACGTATCATTTATGAATGACATTTCCTAATCCAAAGCAAATATGTTACATAAGTGAGGAAGAAGCTATTTGTCCTTTCTTAACTTAGTAATAAATAAGATGCAGCAGAATGAAATGACTCCTCCTGCCTGGCTAAGGGAGCTAGCTGCTAGTGGTACGCGTCTTCCCTGCAGACGGTACTAGTTGGACTTGGAGTTGTTTGGTTTTAGGAACTGTGAGATAAGCTGTTGAGGAGAGTAATGGGTTTTCTATCATTTCTATGGCAGCTGTGATTTAGGAGAAATCTTTCTCACAGATGGGGAACGTTATGGCGGTGCAGTCCTTGGAAAAACCTCAGTGCTGGTCTTGGCTCTGAAACTAAATATTGCTATCCTTTAACCATTGGGAGAATCATTTCCTTCATTTATAAAATAAAGTGTTTGGATTTAATGATGCCTCGGTTCCTTCCAGCAGTAATATTTTATAATTATATAATTGTATGAATGAGATGAACCTTTTAATAACATTTTATATTGAAATATTCCTCTGTTCATTGACTTTCCTCTGTTACATGTTCTGCTGCTCCTCTGCCTGGGATATTACATTCTTTAATACTTAGGAACTGGTATATTTTGAATGTCATCTATGTGCTGGATACTGAGATAAATATGGTGACCATATGTCTAGGTTTAGGCCTGTTGCCCTGGTGTAGCTTTTAATTGTGGTTTCTTGTACTCTCCAAAGTATCCTAGTTTGGAGGCTGAATCACATGATATTTAACAACTATTACTTTAATTCAGTGCTCACAGCAATTCTATGAGGTAGATGTTATTACCCTCATTTTCTACATAAGAAAAACTATTATGTAGGAAATATTAAAGAATTGATTCAAAACCTCATTGCTTATGAGCAATAGAATAATTTTATCCTGGTGTTCTGACTTCAAATGTGTTCCCTGTACCTTGATGCCCAGATCTAAAGTCATTTTTTTGCAGAAAATCATTGCTGATTCAATCCTTCACATTCTTTCTCCTGGAGACCTCCGGTTTGTTTTTACTGCTGAAAAATCACATCAGTTTCATAAACATATGCACGTCCAAAGTTCTTCTCACTGGACTCCTTTCCACTGTGAAAACAAAGACCCCGTCTTATTTTTACCGCAGCAGCCATGCTTGGTGCACTTTGCCTGTATGCGTGTTGACACGCGTCCACACTGTATTTACCATAGCGGTCTTGCTGGCAAGGGATTGAGAGACTGAATGTCCAGTTTGGGTTCCCTGATATGTGAACTATGCGCCTTTGAGCAAGTTTTGCTTTTTCTGCGCCAGATCCTATCTAACTTCCAGAGGGTATAAAGACTGGGGCAGCTGGGAGTGAGGAGGGTGCAGTGTATGACAAAAAAGAAAAAAAAAGAGTTATATGTGTAGAATGTTTGTTTTGTCAGGTAATCCCACTGACAAAAGATGAGTCTTTGCAAAAGCCTCCATGATAGGGATCCTAGATTTTAAATATTAGCTGCCTTGCCTGAGGCTACAGTACCAGGGAATAGCGGGTGGAGCAGAATTCCAACCCACTTACCTGAAAATGCCTTTTTATGTTGAAATTCAGTGGGTAAAGATAGAAGAAATAACTGAAGACGTCTTGGGAGTTCTCTGCTAACAGGCCTTAATGTTAAGCGTTAGGTTTGTATTTTGCAGGCTGCTAGGATTCAGCAGCCATCTCTGTCCCTTCATTTAGGGCCTTTTGCTCTCTGAACGTGCTTAGATCCAGCACTAGAAGTCAGCTATCTGATCTAAGTGAAACTCTGCAAGCTTCTTCCTCAGTTCCCCTGCATAGCTGGAGGCAATAGTGTATGAGCTTTGAGCCTAGACTTTGAAATAGGCAACCAGTAATAATCTTCTTCAAATGAATGAGTGAGGCTTTTGGAGACACTTTGCGATGGTTAACTTTGTGTGAAAGCTTGATGGATGGCGGGATAGCAGAGAAAGCATTATTTCTGGGTGTATCTGTGAGGGTGTTTCTGAAAGAAACTAGTATTTGAATCAGGAGACTGCGTGAAGGTTGCTCTTGCTGACGCTGGTGGATTTTCCCTTAAGAGGCTGAGTAGAATAAAAAGGCAGAAGAAAGGTGAATTTGCTCTCTCTCTGAGCTGGGATTTCCCTTCCTCTTGCCCCTGGGCATTAGAGCTCCTGGTTCTTGGGCCTCTATACACTGACTGGGAAGTGGATCCCCTGGTTTTCAGGCCTTTGGGTTTGGGCAGGAGCTCCACCACCTGGCTTTCCTGGACCTTCAGCTTGCAGGTGGCAGATTGTAGGAGCCAATTCCCCATAATAACCCTCTTTCTACACATATCTCTATAGAAGTCCCGACTAATACTAGGGGGTAATTGATCATAATGCTCCATTGACTGAGTCAGTGAGGCTTTTAGACATTTATCTCAAGTTGCATAGTTAAGAGTTAACACGTTTTCTGGACTTGCAGAAATCTTTCTAAAGAAGATAAGTATAAAAATTTGAAGCTGCATAGGACAATAGCAGGAAAACATTTTTGTTGCAATACCATTACTGCAAAGTGATGTGCTGCCCCTCACCTAAACCTGCTCTTGCACGCTGAGGTTCTGCTAGCTGAGATCACCTAAGGGCGTGTTACATTTCACATAGTGCTTTGTGTGAGGATAAGTGCTTATTAAGAACTTACTGCAAAAAGAATAAATCAGTGCGTGCAGATAATTCAAACAATTTGAAGTTACTTCATCCACTGACATTTGCTTTCTACTAAGGAAAAATGCCTTTTCTGTGGGATTTTAATTTTTTTAATTTAATTTTTTTTTTTAAGACAGAGTCTCACTCTGTTGCCCTGTGTACAGTGCCGTGGTGTCACAGCTCACAGAAACCTCAAACTCTTGGGTTTAAGTGATCCTCCTGCCTCAGCTTTCCAAGTAGCTAGGACTACAGGTGCCCACCACAACACCTGGCTAGTTTTTCTATTTTAGTAGAGATGGGGTCTCTCTCTTGCTCGGACTGGTCTCGAACTCCTGAGCTCAAACAATCCTCCTGCCTCAGCCTCCCAGAGTGCTGGGATTATAGGTGTGAGCCACAGCACTCGGTCTCTTCTGGGATTTTTAATATGAGGTCCATTAATTGTTACACTTCCATAAATTAAGACGTCTCCTGCACATTTGCTGAGTTGCACATAAAATCATTTTTTTTTTTAAAAAAGGAACAAGTTCATGATTTTTATCAGAATTTCAAAGGTATTCCACCTTTGTACTTGCTTTAACAACCCCTAGCCCCTTTCAATATCACTAAAGATATTGGGTATTTGAGGCTGACCAAGGGATGGCAAAGGCCGTTATTATACCTCTTAAGTCCTACCTGAGTTGGTGTCTGTCTACTTACCTTCATGTAAAAGAGTTTCTTTGTTATACAACAAGTACTGTGACCAGTGGTAAGTGAAAAAAAAAAATTTGGCATATGTAGGCTGGCCTGTGCCATTCTGTTGGTAGCAGGCCTCAATTCTAAGATACTCTAAAATCATCTGAAATATCCTTGCTATGGGCCTGAAAAGTTTCAATAGATATTTTTTCTTATAACCACGTGCTATAAACTTCAGTTCACTTGTTAGCCTCGCTGAAGATAAAATGGAATGTGTAGGCTGGTTGCTCATGAATGAATCATTTCCTTACAGTTAGAATTATTTCCCTTAGCACAAAACATGCTGGGCTTAGCTGAGGAAAACTTGGAAGCTGCTGGATTTTAGGTTATAGAATTTTTAGTCTCAACTATTAAACACGTCAAACAGAAATATTGTTCTGATGGTGTAGCTCACAAAAAATATAAGCAATTCTCATAAAGAAACAGGAAACAATGTCTGTGATTATTTTAGCTATGTTGATTTATAGCAAAACATGGTCTATTTTTCTTTGGCTTTGGAGTTGAATAGGAATATGAAGAAAAACAACTTGATGAGATTTTTTAGCCTGTTGCAATTGTGAATATTTTAGTCTAAATATTTCCCTCTGGAAAGAAGAAGAGGATTGTTTATAATTTTAAAATCACTTCAGAATAGTATCAGGATTCATTCATATGGTTTATTTGTCATGTTTCTTTTGAAACATTTAAGCTTTGTTCAAGTTTTTAATGTTTTTTTGTTTTTTCTTGTTTTTTTTTTCTTCCCTGGGTGCATGAGAAATGGGAACATTGGCATAGATTGTTTCTTCTTGAATTCAGTTAAGCTTATCAGAAACTATGTCATGGCCTGAGCTTAACACGTTGTTCCCCTTCCAGAAAACTATTTGCCAAATATAACACAGTTCAGATGGTGGGAAAACTGTAGAACATTCACATTTAAACCAGACTTCTCCCCGCAATGTACAAGCTTGGAGATGAAGAAAACACACTGATAAATCAGCATACCTGACCGCCGCCTCCCCCACTTCCAAAAACCACAAAAGCAGAAGCAGCCTTTATTGGCTCCTGGACTTGGAGTTTTCTGCTGTTAGCCCTTTTGGAGCTGTTAGTTCATAATTTGAAACAATATGTGAGGTTGAAGGGTGCCTGGATGGATGGCTATGAATTTTACAAAAAAAAAAAAAAAAAAAAAATATGATGCTGCCTGAAGACTCCAGCCTGGCTATTTGGCCTCTGACTAGGAAGATTTTTTCATCTTCATCTCATTTGGTAATTAGCATACTGACCCTGTGCAGACTAGAAGCAGAAAAAAACATTTGGAGAAGTGCAGAGGAAGAAGTAGGATTAAGACAAACATTTATATAACCAGGAAAAATGGCCCAGGAAAGACGGGAAATCTGGTGACACTCTGTTTACCCACAATGATGTTAAAATAGTTTGCGAATGAAACAAAGCAGAGCCCTTGAATACATCACTGTGGAAGTATAAGGGTAGACCATCGGCCAAGAGCACGTCCCGAGTTATCTGTGTGATACGACTCTCCCCAATTACAGCAGCCTGGTGGCTCTCCTGTGAATCTCACCTCTGCTCTCTCCTCTCTCCAGTTATTTCCATCATGGGACAGTGTGAAATGGTGAAAACAATGTAAGTTATTAGGAAAGGGACGGATATCAGGATGTTTGGGTGTTGGGTTCTAATTAATACCCAAACATTCACTTCAATCAGAGGTAGTTTAATAAATGTCAAACATCTGGAAGAAACTGCATAGAAATATCATGAGGCACAAAATCTCACTTGTTTTTCCCAGTCATGTGCCCTGTGAGAAGATTTCCTCTTCTGGGGATGGCATGCTTAGGGCTGGTCTTTGTCTGGAGTCTGGAAGCAAGCTGGGCATGGTGCCTATCATCCCAGGTAGTCAGGAGGCTGAGGCAGGAGGATCCCTGGAGCCCAGTCTGGGCAACAGAAGGAGACCCCAGGGTATTAAGGACAAACAAACAAAAAAACTAGAAGCACAGAAGCTATTAGCAAGCCAACTGAATTTCTTTTTCTTTTTTGAGACAGATTCTTACTCTGTCTCTCAGGCTAGAGTGCAATGGTATCAGCCCAGCTCACAGCAACCTCAGACTCCTGGGGTCCAGTGATCCTCCTTCCTCAGCCTCCTGACTAGCTGGGACTACAAGGTTCCCACCACAACAACCGGCTAATTTTTCTATTGTTAGTAGAGACAGGATCTTGCTCTTGTTCAAATTGGTCTTGAACTCCTGAGCTCAAGGGATCCTCCTTCATCAGCCTCCCAAAGTGGTAGGATTAGAGGTGTGAGCCACTGCACACAGCCCAACTGAACTTTCTTAACCTGTATGTAAGTGGCTTTGGTTTTATGCCAGGTAATTTATCTACTGGGAAAGAGAAGATCTTTTGCAAGTGGGTTTCATAAATTTTCTAGTTTGACTGCTTACCAGGTAGATGCTAAGCTCCTAACTGGGCAGGATGAAGGAGGCTGCTTATGTGTAAACCACATACCCCTCCTTTCAGGATCCTGAGAGACCCCCATGGATCGATTCACAAGGGCCTCATAGTCTTGCATGCTTTTATGATTAGATTTGCTCCAGGTGCAGGTGAATGACACAAGGAAGCAAACAACAGTTCCTTGCCCTCAAGAAGCTTATCATCTATTTGAGAAGTTGAAATTTAAATAATCCTATGAATTGAGGAAGTACCAACTGTGAAAAAAGACTATATCAAATGATATATAAGTGTTTTTAAGTAATTGGTAATAGGAATTCAGAGGAGACAGAGATTGGACAGGTTGGAGTAATCAGGAGAGGTTTTGTGGATACAGAAGACTTCCACAGCACCTTTCATTCATATTGTGTTTTATGAAAACATGTGGGTTTTTCTGGGCACAGTGGCTCATGCCTGTTATCCCAGTGAATGGGGAGGCTGAGATAGGAGGATTGCTTGAGCCCAGGAGTTTGAGGCTACAGTGAGCTATGATCATGTCACTGTACTCTGGTCTGGGCCCTAGAGCAAGACTACATTAAAAAAAAAAAGGTGTAAGATTTATACAATCTGAAGAGAAATGTGATACACCTTTGGGAACATGGCACAATTGTAAGAGGGACTTTACCTAACAAATGCAATCAGTGTAACCTGGTGTCTTATACCCTCAATGAATCCCCAACAACAACAACAAAGGAAACAAAAACAAAAAGAAAAGAAAAAAATCAAGCTCATTCTTCCTGGTATTAAAAAAAAGGGCAGAATGCCAGAGCAATCTTTAGCCATCAATCATTCCATCTGCGGTGCTGCCCCTGAGTCGTTGATCAGGAGGGCTGGGTGGCAGCAACATCTGGCACAGTGAGCAGTGTATTCGGCTGGACCGAACCTGGTCGGACTGCCTACTGGACCTCCGATCACCAACCTTAAGGACTCATCGAAACCCTAGTCCAGAGGCACGGCAACTTAAAGAACAGGAAGAAGAGAAAGGAAAATTAGGACAAAGAAACAGATAAAAGAAATCACTCATCAGGAAGAATCAGCAGAAAACTCCTGGCATCAAGGGGCTGTGAGGTAGATACTGCAGAGGATTCTACCTATAAGGAAATGTTAGAAATGACAGAAAGGGAATTTAGAATACAGATGATGAAAACAATCAAGGAAATGAAGGAAAATGCTGATAAAGTGGAAAAAGAAATCCAAAACCATAATCAATTAAGAAATGAATGCGACCTGGCGCCTGTGGGTCAATGGGCTAAGGCGCCAGCCACGTACACCTGAGTTGGTGGGTTCGAATCCAGCCCAGGCCAGCCAAACAACAATGACGGCTGCAACCAAAAAAATGGCTGGGCATTGTGGCAGGCACCTGTAGTCCCAGCTACTTGGGAGGC
>CAUYRH010076820.1:0-10361 GCA_963574655.1 Perodicticus potto
TTCTTAGCAAAGTATCTCAAGAATGGAAGAAAAAGTATCCAATGTACTCAGCCCTACTATGAAGCTAATTTATAGCTTTCATATGAAGGCTATAACCCAACTATAGCACAAGAATATGGGGAAAGGGGCAAGGGAGGGGAGGGGGGAGGATGGGTAGAGGTAGGGCCATTGGTAGGACCACACCTATGGTGCATCTTAGAAGAGTACAGGTGAAACTTACTAAATGCAGAATATAAATGTCTGAACACAATAACTAAGAAAAAGCCATTAAGGCTATGTTAACCAGTTCAATGAAAATGTTTCAAATTATATATAAAACCAGCACATTGTACCCCTGATTGCATTCATGTACACAGCTATGATCTAATTTAAAAAATAGTTACTATTTTAAAAAAATAAAATATCAATCAGAAAGAACCACTCTGACGTGGTCATTGGTGTTGCCACCATCATCATTATCATGGCAGCTAACATTTCATGAGATTTTCTAAGCATCAGGCATTTTTCTCTACATACATTATGTTAATCAATTCAAATAACAACCTTATGAGAAATGTGCCATTACCAACCATTAGGAAACTAAAGCTTGAAGGTTTTAGTAAGTGGTGTACCAGGATTACTTTTCAGGTTTGTCTCACTACAGTCTAGCTTTTCCATTAGTGTCTAGGAAGTCCCTTCCTTTATCCTACCTGTATCACACCAACATGAGTTAAGAGGAGTAGGCAGGAGTGTATAGGATGAAAGCCCAAATTGATACAATTACATGAACGATACATTGGATTAATCTGTTTATTTTCCAAACCTGAAACTTCACTTGGCTCCCATTTTCACCTGATGGACTATTTCCCACATCCATCAGAATAAGAAGAATCTGATATTGATTATATTATGATACAAATGATAAATTAATTTGCTCACCTTGGGAGGATAAGCTTGCTGCTGTGGCTATTGAATTGTGTCTAGGGTGTCATGACCTCTAAGGCCCTGGTCTCGGTCACCACAGGAAGGAACTAGGTATGACACAGATTAGAAGTACAAGCTTGCAGGAGGCGGGCTAACCTTAATTGTAGGATAGCCTTGAGCCCCTTCTGCAAATGGCTATTTATTAAGGTTATACACAACAGGTGTAGAGAGTTAAGGCAATGAAATACACAACAGGTGTGAAGAGTTAAGGTAATTACATATGAGGGCTACATGCCCAAGAATTGCCACATGCTCTTTCCCCACATGTTCTTTCCCCACAACCCTCATGAAGAACTAATAAGCAACAATGTTTACCACATGTTTACTAGTGAGTGATCGATCTTATCTCATTCCCTAACACTGAGTTACTTAGGGGACTGCCCCCAAGTCACAAAATGTCTCTAGGCTTGCCAGGAGACTGTCCTGTTCTCAGTGTTTACTTTTAATGTGATAAGAATCAGTAACTGTCCTTTGCAAGCATGGTGTACATTCCTCTACATATCCCCCATTTTTGTTTAAAACATTTTGGGGTAGGATAAGGAAAAAAATAGCCATGTTCTTTACAGTAGTTCTTTTCATCAAGCAACTCCTCTTCTTGCTAGGCAAATGAACAAGAGGGCACATACAGTAATCTGGTGCCAGTGAGGGCCTTCACAGAAGAAAAAAAGAGATTATTAAAAAAGAAAAGAAAACACTATTGGAAATGCTTTTTTATTTTAGTTCCTGTGACAGATTGCAATTATTTAGTAAAGGTTTCAGGTATATGTTGTTGTAAATCTATCCAAAAATGATGTTATGTTGTTCTAGCCAGGCTAGGCACAGGAGGAGACATGTCTCCTCCATATCAAACAATGTGAGAATGTTTGGCTATGGTAGTTGTTCTAACAAAAACCAATGCATTTCTTCACCTAACTGTCTCGGGCTGACCCATGGGGTTTCTAATCAATGACGCTTCCACAGAAAGTATTAACCAATGCCCAAGGTTTCTTGCCTTTGCCCATTGTCCATTGCAACCATTATAAATGTGTACCAATGGGCATAGTGCAGATTAGAATGTTAGGTGGGGGAATGGTAGTGTCATACCCTTTCCAAGTTGAAGTCTGGAAGAGCAGCATGGTTCTTATTTGTTTGTTTTTAATACTATTATGTATAAGAGAAAAATCATGCAGTGGAAATGGGTTGAAGGTAACAACTGCCAGGACAGGAGCATTTACCTTTGTTGACACTAGTGCAATCATTGCCAGGAACAAGAAGTCTGCTGTTAAGAGGTTTACCTTGACATTTCACTAAATCTTCAGTTGCTGATGACAGCTTTTTGATTTAACCCCAAGAAGGAAAAGTGGAGTTAGTGGTTCTTAGGAGAGGACAATGTCTGTTTGTCCACTTGATGGTCATGTTATTGAAGAGATAAGTGAGGGCGGATTCGTCAAAGGCTGGCGATGTCTTTTGCTCATATCAAGGTTTAATCCAGTGGGCAGGTAACCACTGTTTTTCTTTTCTTTTTTTTGATAAAGTTCATTTTCTCTACTTTATTCTGAAACTTGCTCCATACCACTGTTTTGTGTTTGTGTATATAAACCCCATTTCACTCTCCATGAGCATCTTTATTCTCCTTCTCTTACAATTTACATTTTGATGTCCAGTGAAATTGTTTGATCAGCCTATTATTTTTTTTCTTAAATACATGTATTTTATTATTCTTCATTACATCATTTCCCCCACCCCCACCCCCCAGTGGTAAGACAGAATTTATTTACAGAAAACACTAAAGCTCCTGGTAGAGGGAGAGAATTCAAACGGGGAGAGAGAAGCTCTCTCCATTCCTCTCCCGGTCTTTCCCCGTCTCCTCCTTTAGGCCTTTAGCCTCAGGGAATATATAGGTGTATGGGTTCCTTGGCCAGGAAACGAATGAATACAGTCCTTTCCACCAGGGGCAAGGTGAATGAGTGTATCAATGAATGGATACAGCACTGTTTTTCTTGCTGTTCTGTAATGATATGAGCAAAGCCTTGCCCCAATGTAACACATAATCAGGTTCCCATTCAGACATATCTTATGGGTTTCTTATAGAAAATAGGTTGCTGAATTTGAGAAGGTGGTGAATGGGTAAGAGATGTCCATGACGTTTAGCACCTGTGTTTCCATCTTTGTTGAGATTCAAAAAATTAAGAGTGAGCAGAGCTCTAGTAAGAATATATCTAGGACTGTTATTCAAGGAGAATGCACCATCTCCTCCTCTCTGTTTAAATAATATGTCTTTTAACATTATGTGGTGTCGTTTAATAATGGCCTGGCCTTGAGAATTATAGGGAATACCATGAGAAAGTTGAATATTGCAAAAAGATAGAAAGGTATTTAATTTTTGAGCAGAATAAGAAAGTGCATTGTCAGTTTTAATAGACTTAGGAAGTCCCATGACATTAATTTACCTAAGGATGGGATGATAGTCACATCCATTTGCCATATTTGGTTTGCCATTTCTCTTCTAGGGTTGGTACCCTCAGGAAAGAAGGGAACATGTATTTTTGAGCAAGAAGGGCAACTAGAAAGAATTTGCTGTGACTGAGTTTTTGTAAGATGAAATTTCTCATTCTCACAAAGCATCTTTGCATTGACATGTGTGTAGGAATGAAAATTAGATGCTTCTTGAACAGTACCAAAAAGGGCTTGATCTATTTGTGAGTTTAGTGAAGTCATAGGACCAGGTAGAATGGTGTGTGCTCTAATATGAGTAATGTATATAGGATGGATATGGTGTCTAAGGAGTCTTTGGATAGATTGAAAAAGAGAAGAAATTTCATCAGTGGAAGTAATAGTTGTTGTTTCAAGGTGGTTAACAGCAAAGCATGTATATTGAGAGTCTGTTACCATATTCATAGGACAATGAAAGTCTTGGAGTACAATAAGAATAGCATACATTTCATTCTTTTGGACAGAATTATAAGGACTTTGAACAACTTTTGAGTTATTACCATCAGTGTATCCAGCCTTGCCAGGCTTGTTGGCATCTGTGTAAAAAGTGATAGCATTTGTAATTGGTGAGTTTTTGACAATATGAGGAAGGATCCAGGAAGTAAGTTTTAGAAATTGAAATCTTTTATCATGAGGATATTCATTAGTAATTAAGCCTACATAAGATGCAAGAGTGATTTGCCAAGGCAAAGATAATTGAAAATTGAGTTGAATTACTTTTCTGTAAAAGAAACTATGATAGAACAAGGGTCATAGTCTGTAAGTTGGCAAATTCTATTTCTGCCTTTAGCAATTAACTCACAAATTTTGTCTAAATATTGTTGTAATTTTTGTGTATTTTATTAGGAAGGAATAGCCACTCTAAAGGGTGTTCTCTTGATAAATAACTCCATTTGGAGAGTGAGAAGTGGCTAATATTATCAGTCAAATAGGTAATCTAATGTCAACTCTATCTAATTCTTTTGAGGCAAACTTTTTCAATTAGTTGTAGTTCCTTCTTTGCCTCTGGAGTAAGTGAATGAGGATTATTTCAAGTCTGAAGGTCCTTCTAGGATTTTAAAAAGATTAGTTAAGGCATAGGTTGGTATTCCTAAAGTTGGACGTAACCAATTAATATGACCTAATAGTGTTTGGAAATCATTTAAGGTAGATAAGGATTCTAAACTAAGATTAATGTGTTGTGGGACAATTTGCATTTGAGTCAATTTGTATCCCAAATGATTATAGGGGGATGTAGTTTGAATTTTTTCTGGAGCAATTTGAAGACCATAAGATTTTAGGGTGAGTGCAGCTTGTTTAAATATGTCTTGCAAGACAGCTAAACTTTGGAGTGCAAATAAAATATCATCCATATAATAAATGATGTAGGCTGTGGGATATTTTTTTCTAATGTGCTGTAACAGCTGATCAACAAAATGTGGACACAAAGTAGGACTATTTAACATACCTTGTGGCAGAACTCTCCACTGAAAACACTGATAGGGTCTTTGTTGATTACAGGAAGATAAAGAAAAGGCAAAATGTGGTTGGTCTTCAGGATGCAAGTATATACTGAAAAAACAATCTTTTAAGTCAATGACATATAAATACCAATTGGAAGGGATCATGGAGGTTAAAGGAAGTCCTGGTTGCAGGGGACCAATAGGACAATTGTTTCATTAACTTTGCGAAGATCAGTGAGCATTCTCCATTTGCCTGATTTCTTTTTTACCACAAAGACAAGAGAATTCCAAGGGCTGGTAGAGGGCTCAATATGTTCTTGGTCTAGCTGTTCCTGAATTAAAAATTGTAAGGCGTCCAGTTTTTCTTTAGTTAATGGACACTGCTCCACTCACACTGGATTATTACTCTTTCAAGATAGCTTGAGAGCATATTTTGGGGGCAATGGCCTCTATGCTAAATTTGATGTTTGAAAGGAATTAGTATGAGAGGAAGGTATAGTTATTACAGTTTTCCATTGCTGAAGTAAACCTCTACCCCACAAGTTAATAGCAATATCAGCTATGTATGGTTGAATTTGAGCATTTTGATTATCTGATCTCAAACAGGTAAAGGTAATGTACTTTGAAAGACTGATTTTAAAGTTCCTTTACCAGTAAAAGCAAAATTGACTACCTGTTTCGGCCACTCTTTGGGCCAAAGATTTAAAGCCTTGACTGAAACATCTGCACCAGTAGCTAACAGGCCAGTAAAGTATTTAGCCTTCAAAGTAAGTGTTAATTGAGGCCTATTCTTATCAATAGATGCTTGCTAAAAAATATTGTTTGTACTGCTGAGACCACTAGTGTGTTTTTCACCAGTACTTTGTAATTTAACGTAGGACACAAGTAACAATTGAGCAGTCTTTTGTCCGACTAAAATTTGAGTTGGTTGGTTTACCGAAATCATGATTTCCCCTAAGAAGTCACTATCAATAACACTCATGTGGACAAACACTCCATAAGATGTTAAACTACATTTTTCTAACAATAACCCAACAGTATCTGGGGGAATAGGACCACACATTCCTGTTTTTAATTTCTTTACTTCTATTTTGGAAAGCAAAAGAACACCATCACATGCTGGTAAATCTAAAGCAGCACTACCTGGGGTGGCATGCAAAAGGGATTGGACAGGCTCAAGCTGCTCGTGAGCAGGCAATTCTCCAGACCTATATTCTTTGCCTGTGGGCCCCAGGCTGGGCCTTACTGACAGCCTCCCTGCTATAAAAGTGTTCCATTTCCATCAAATTGAGAGCGGAACTCATTGGCCCAATGGAGCCCCGTCTTACACCTTGGGCACAACCCAGAGGGCTTCCCTTTGCTTTGTGTTTTTTGATCATTAATTCTCCCAGTGATCTTCCCCTTCCAACACTCCTCACATGGCTCATCTTTCCACAACTATGACATTCAACAACAACATCCTTTTTTTACAGCAGCAGCAAGAAGATTAGCCCTGTAGGGTTCCAATCCCACATCAGCACATGCCGATATGTATTCCTCTAAGGGAGCACTTTGTGCTCTCAGAGGATGCAAAGCCTTTTTAGACTCAGAGTTAGCATTCTCAAATGCCAAGGCTTGAAAAAGCATGTCTCTGAGCTCCAGCTGAGCAATGGCTCCATCGACTGGTTTTCAATCAAGCCAAAAAGTCAATATAAGGTTCATTTCCTGATTGCATTATCTTAATGAAAGATTTAGCAATATCTCCAGGAGCCTGAACCCCTTCCCAGGCCTGAAGACAACACAGCCTTGTCTGTACAACAGCTATATCATCATACTGGAGTTGTCTCAGAATCCCCAGCCACAGGCCAGACCCAGTGAGCTGTTCCGATGCTACAGGAAACTCCTCTCTGCTGGTCCTGGCAACCCACCAGGTCAGCCTCCTCCCTCCACCAAGTTCCAAACTGCAAATTTTGTCCAGATTCAAGAACAGTTCTGGCTATCATGTCCTAGTCATAAGGAATGAGTCGCTGCTCTTGTGAAAATCCCTGTAACAGAACTCCAGAAAACAGGGCCTGCATGCCATACTGTACTACAGCCTGTCTTTCAGACACCAAATCTTTCAGAACCATAGAAGTGATAATATGGTGATCAAAATGTTCGCCCTCTTTAGGGTATGGTGGACCAGAAGGAATATCAGCAACTGTGACCAGAAAAAGCCCCAAAGTGTTCTCCCAATTAAAGTCACCAGTCTTGCGCTCTTCTAATACAGCCTTCAGAACAGAAGTCACAGGTGGTTCATCTACATAGGGAGGCGTGGAGAGCAATGTTGGCTGATTTATGTTAACATTCCAACTATGAGACTATTCAACGGTCTTCTAACTGTTTAATCTTAGCTGCCATAATGGACATTGGGGTATTTTCTTGCTTATTCATGCCTGTATCACATAGCTCCTCCCTGGAGGAAGGGCCAAAAAAACCTTCATATGCTTGCTTCTGGTTACCAATTCTTCTCAGGTCTAGATTTCCACTGAACCTCACTATTCTCCTCACTTTCAAATTCTGCTCGAACATACCCTTCTTCCTAAGTTTCTATTTTTCATGACTCCCCAAACAGTAAGTTACCCATTATTTTCTCTACATATCTTTGCTTATTATTTGCCAAAGGCCTCACTTATCCAGAGTGGAGTTCCTTTGTTTCTGGTATAGCCAAAGGTCCTGCTTTCTCTGAGCAGAGTTTCCCTTTGGGACTTCTTCCCACTGTCTACCAAAGGCTTCACTTCCTTCCGGGTGTCCTTTGTCACCTTCAATCTGTGTCCCCAGTGTCCTATTGTATCCTGCAGGATCCTGCCAACTATGCCAGATGTCGCAACCCCTAAGGCCCTGTTCTCAGTCACCAGAAGAAGGAACTAAGCGTGACATGGATGAGAAGAACAAGCTTGCAGGAGGTGGGCTAACCTTAATTGCAGGGTAGCCTCGAGCCCCCTCCCCATTAATAAATGGCTATTTATTAAGGTTATACATAACAGGCGTGGAGAGTTAAGGCAATGACATACACAACAGGTGTGGAGAGTTAAAGTAATTACATATGAGAGATACATGCGTAAGGATTGCCACGTGCTCTTTCCTCATGTGTTCTTATCCCAGAACCCTCATGAAGAACTAATAAGCATCAATGTTTAACACATGCTTACTAGTGAGTGACTGATCTTATCTCATTCTGGAACACATTCTGGAATGCACTCATTACAGACTGCCCCCAGGTCACAAAATGTCTTGAGGCTTGGCAGGAGACTGTCCTGTTCTCAGCATTTCCTTTTAATGTGATAAGAATCAGTAACTGTCCTTTGCAAGCATGGTGTCCATTCCTCTACACTAGGAACTAAATGTGGACAAGCAAATTTGTGAGCTACTACCAGCTTTTCTGGATGGCTGATTCCTCTCTTTCCTTACTAATCTAGATCCACCCAGTCCACTAGTTCTTTGGCCCCAGTAGGCCTAGTTGATTCTTCCTCCTCTTTGTCAATCTATTCAACATGAAATTGTTCAGATATGCAATTAGAACTTAATTATCACATCCACTTATCACATAAAATATTGTATATTTCGTTCATTCCTATTATTTTTGTGTTCTAATCCTGGCCCCCTGATATATGGGGGAAGGGGAAGATTTTTAAAAATTAAAATTTAAAAAAATAAATAATAAAACTTATGTTAGACTTTGAACATAAATCACACTCTATGGTAAACCACTCACCTTGAATAGACAGGTAGATGACTGAACAGATAAATAAATAAACATAACCGTGACCGAACACTTTATTAAATGTGCAGACTTATTTTGGATTACAACCTTAACTGCTTATTTATGCTCATCCCTCCATCATTTGTGGCTTTATGTAATCATTAATCAGCAAATGGGTCACATTTTCAGTTTAATTTCAATGTAATTTCAGTGTCATATTAATGGGGTCACATTTTCAGTTTAAAAAGAATATTTCATCCATTCTCTTCTCATGTCTGGTGCTTTGCCCAGATGGCTGGCCTCTGCAGACTGCATCACCTAGACTTGCCTGCCTTGGGGATTCTGATTAGGTTTGGCCAGTGAGAGGATCAGAAAGAGGCTACACCATACATATATATATATATATTTCTTTTTTTTTTTTGAGACAGAGTCTCACTTGTCATCCTTGGTAGAGTACTGTGGCATCATAGCTCACAACAACCTTAAACTCTTGGGTTTAAGCAGTCCTCTTGCCTCAGCCTCCCAAGTTGCTGGAACTACAGGTGCCCACCACGACGCCCAGCTATTTTTTTAGAGATGGGATCTTGCTCTTGCTCAGGCTGGTCTTGAACTTGTGAGCTCAAGCAATCCACACACCTCAGCCTCCCAGAGTGCTAGGATTACAGGCATGAACCACTGTACCCAGCTACACCATATTATTTAGTGCCACTACTCCCAGCTCCTCCTGCTGGAGCACAGCTTGGTGTGACTGCGTTCTTCTTCAGCCAGAAGCTCCCCACAGCTACAGCTGTCACAGGGTTCTGTTAAACTCCTTAAAACTTGACTTAGGAATATTGCTGCAAGAATAGAAGTACCTAGGTACTTCTCTATTACCTCCTAATCAGTTTTCCTGCTTGAACTGTAATATAGGTTAAAACCACCTATAATAAGAATAAGCCTTTAAACTAGTCAACCACAAACTGCTCTAATTGCAACTGCTATGTAACTCTACCTTCATCATCAGAATGAAAAGTTAACCGTTTTAACTGTTTAAAGGTACATCAGGGAGCTCATCAAAGCCTACAGTCTCAAAATACTGAATTTTCCCACCCATCTTGACTCAGGTAGCTAAGCCATGTTTGTATTTCTCCAAACTTTAGTCTCACTGATGGGGGGTGGTGAGGGGTAAGTTCGACTTAAGATATACATGTGTATCTTCAATACATATATTTAATACAGTAATAATAGCATTGATAGGACAAGTAGTAAGTTGAAAGGAACTGGATCCTCCAGATAAAATATGTAAATTTTGAAGCAAAAAGGAATCTGGTTTTGAAGTACTTCTCACAGAAAAGCATTATGGCCATTATAGTGTGTTCTTAGGGACCGTAGTTAAAGAAGTAATATTCCTATCAGTCTTCAAAGGAGAGTGTCAATACTCCCAACCAGGCAATTTTGGAATAAATGACCTCAGGCCATAAGGAGATATTAGGAGAAATGGAAAAACAGGACATTTCAGATTTGAGGCTAATTTGAGGCTAAGGAAAAGGAAAAAATGTGGTTCATCTCCCCTAAAGTTATTCCATTAGCATATCAAAACTTCCTAACAACTGAAACAAGGTAGTTCTTTAAAAAATCAAAATAGGGAGGATGGGTGGAGGGAGGGCAATTGGTGGGATCACACCTACGGTGCATCTTAGAAGGGTACTGGTGACACTTACTAAATGTAGAATACCAATGTCTTCATATAGTGATTAAGAAAATGCCATGAAGGCTATGTTTAA
>CAUYRH010076824.1:0-12058 GCA_963574655.1 Perodicticus potto
TGATTAAGAAAATGCTATGAGGGCTATCTCTCACAGTACGATCAAAATGTTTCTGATTGTATATGAAGCACATTCTGCCCTATGATTGCACCAATGTACACAATTATGATTTAATAAAATTATTTAAAAAAATAAATAAAAAACAAAATAAAATTTAGATTTGTAGTAGTAATTGTTTTTAGATATTTTCTCATAACATTGTGCAAAGGATGAATCTGAGGGAGAAAATCAATGTAACAGGACTGCAAAATATTGTTCATCATTACAAACCAGGAAAAATAGAATATATTTCTTTGGAAGCTGCAATATTTTTAGATATATTAACTATAAATGCCAAAAATAAAAAGGTTATGAAATCCGAAATGTAGATTCTCCTCACTATCACACTGAAAGCAGAGCTATATTTCTTCTTGGTTTTGAGCTCATCCCTCCTGCACGTTTTAGATGTATAATGGTGGTGTTTTGCTTTTATTTTTTGGTATGAAATAGCCTATTACACTTGTTTATTAAGGGTATTAAGTATATTAAACTGTTTTTATAATTACGTTTAAGTGTTAATTAAGATTGGAAGAAAATAATTAAATATTCTAGTTTAATGCTTGGCATATGATGAATAATCTATACACGATAATATTATTATTTAATTTTGGTTGGAAAATCAAGGGACTATAGATATATGGTTTTATTTCTGGACTCTCAATTCTTTTCCATTTAAGGTCTGTCCTTAAACCAAGGTCCCATTGTCTTGATTACTGCAGTTTTGTAGAAAGTTTTGAAAACAGAGGGTGTGACTCCTTATCATTTGTCCTTGTTTTTCAAGAGTGTTTGGCGACTTGGGTGTCTTTTGCATTTCCCTGTGAATTTTAGGATGAGCTTGTCAATTTCTATGTTAATATTTTTCAAAGAACAATTTTAAAAATCCAGCCCTGTCAGCTGGCAATCCGCAATGAGAAATAAGTACTACCAAAGTTAAACATACTTAGATTTTTTTCGTTTGTTTTTGACACAAAGCCTCACTCTATTGCCCTGGGTAGAATGTTGTGGCATCATCATAGCTCACAGCAACTTCAACTCTTGGACTCAAGGGATCCTCTTGCCTCAGCCTCCCAGGTACCTGGGACTATAGGCCTGTGCCATCATGCCCAGCTGGTTTTTCTATTTTTAGTAGAGACGGGGTGGAGGTGGTGTCTCACTCTCAGATAGGCTGGTCCTGTGAGCTCTAGAAATCTACCTGCATTGGCCTCCCGAGTGCTAAGATTATAGGTGTGAGCTAAGATTATAGGCCAGATTATCTTTTAACTTGCTCCACTGAGGATGACTTCAGAATGCTGGATTTAAGAAAGAATCTCTGATAATCTGGATGTGCATTTTATTCGATTTCTACTCCTTTATCTATAGTATAAATCATCATTCAGCATTTTTCTGAATCTAGCAAATGATTGAATATTACATTTTCTTTGGCTCATTATTAAGTGTAGATTTCAAACCAAATTGGAGGCTCTCACATTAACACCAGGCAAGAGTGAAATGTCAATGAAGTTTTTAACAATTAGGTGTTTTCATACAGAAACATTTATACAGTGTATTTTATTAACTATACACTTAGCACGTTCCAAAAATCTTCTAATGTGTGCAATTAATCCTAAACAAGTGTTGGGGGACTTTGGAGGAACAGGCAAAGAGGTCAGATTAGTATAGATTTTTATAGTTACTCATTGCTAATGACTTTTATGGTTGAGTCAACCGAAGTCGACTCACCCTCATCTATCATATCAGAAATGCTTCTCTGATCTTAGAATTGACATTTATTTCTTATCTTCTGTCCATGATATATGAAGCACATAGAGGATATTAAAACAATTACAGAAGAATGCATTGGCAATCAATGTATAAAATTCATGATCTATTTCAACTTTGTAAAGCAAGTTATTACAATATTTCTAATGTTCTCACCTGATCTTAATGGCTGACAATTTCATTTTCTTTACTAGCTTCCTTGGTTGCTGACTGCTTCTCACTTTGATTACTTCAGGGCGTTATTCATTTACAACACATTACGCTTGGGCTCTACGTATTTCTCTTGATACATACATAGCTCCTTGATGCTATGGCAGGTGATTTTTTTTTCCCCTGAAAATGCTTTGGGTTTGCATTACCATACAGATTACTTTTCTTAATTAAAGTGGGTAGGTTTATAAATTGGAGCTGAAAGCTTTCAGCCCCTCCTTGAAACTCTGTTTTGCCATTCATTATTTGAAGTGTTCACTCTCACACTCACACCACTATTAACCAGAGGGCAAAAATGCCTCTAATTTAGATAGGCTATATTTAGACAAATTAATCCTATGAAATAGGAAAGGTCACTTACTAGTCTTCCAATGTTTGTTGAATAATGAAAATGATGAATAATAGACAGACGAAATATAAAAATGGGGGTTATCTATCATAAAGATTATATTTTCAAATATACTCTCAGCTTCTTATAATATTTGTGTTCTTTCTTTCTTCTTAGAATTATAAAGAGAGATTAAATAAAATACATATTAATAGAAATGGCTATCAGTCTTAGCAGCAAATTTGAACTTTGAGAGAATATAAGGTTAAAAGAGCTTTATGTCACTGAAGATTCATGGAGAGGATAGTTGGTATTTACTTAGAGGAGTATTTAGAGTTATCAATGCTAATAACACCTCATCTTCTCATAAAATGAAACATATGTTTTACAGTCAAATTTCCATTTGATGTGAAGATATATTTCCATTTAAAAATAAAATGGAATCAATGTAAATTGTGCTGTTCTCTCTTAGAAAATGCTCATTGAATTTCGCCCATGATATTACAAGTTTTTAATGAGAAAAAAAGCCCAAACTATGTAAAATAATTTAAAGAAGTTTATTGTGAGCTAACTATGAGTGACTACAGTCTGGAGCTTCACAGTCTTAGGAGTTCCTGAGAAAGTGTGCCCTAGGTGGTCAGGTTACAGTTTGGTTTACAAGGATTGCAGGTAAAATCATAAATTAATATATGGAAGGTATACACCATTCAGTTAAATACCTCAGGACACTTTCAAGTGGGGGTTTACTGACTACAGGTAAGTTCAGAGACTCTTTGATTTTGTAATTGGTTAAACAAATAAAGCTTTATGTAAGGCTTAGAGTCAATAGAAAGAAATGCCTGAATTGAGATGAGGAGGTCTCACTGGATGTGGTGTCTCACTCCTGTTATTCTAGCACTCCAAGAGGCCGAGGTGAGCGGACTGCCTGAGTTTAGGAGTTTGATACCAGCCTGAGCAAGTGCAAGACTCCAGCTCTAAAAAATAGCTGGATATTATGGTAGGTGCCTGTAGTCCCAGCTACTTGGGAGGCTGAGGCAAGAGGATAACTTGAGCCCAAGAGTTTGAGGTTGCTGTGACCTATGATAACACAATACTCCTCTATCAAGAGAGACAAAGTGAGACCCTGTCTCAAAAAAGAAAGAAAGGAAGGAAGGAAGGAAGGAAGGGAAAAAAAAAGAAAGAAAGAAAGAGAAAAAGAAAAAGGGAAAGAAAAGAAAAAATAAGCCATGTGTTGTGGCAGGCACCTGTAGTCCTAGTTACTGGAGAGGCTGAGACAGGACCATTGCTTGAGCCCAGGAGTTTGAGGTTGCTGTGAACTAGGCTGAGGCCACAACACTCTAACCTGAGCAACAGGGTGAGACTCTGTCTCTGAAAAAAAAACAAAAACAAAAAATATATATACATAAAAAATAGGGTCTACTATCTGTCATGTGATGTTACACTGGACTCAGGTTGGAAAGTAAGACACATTATACCAGGTTAACAAATAAAGTAGAAGTCAGTTGAACAAGACTTTATAACATGTAAGGCCACAGTGACCCTTGATCTTGCATGGCCTTAGGTCTTCTTTCTCATTTATGTCTTATTACCACAAAGACTCAGTCTTACAATCTCTATTTTACCATTAATGCTGGTGTGTCTAAACTCCCAAAAGGAGGGATTCTAAGGAGACATTTCTGACCTTCTTTTCCGCCATGGCCAGGAACTTTGTTTTAAGATTTTTCTGGGGTCCCTTTGTCCAAAAGGGGGGTGTCCGTTTGGTTGACAGGGACTTAGAATTTTATTTTTGGCTTGAAAAATCTGACCTAAAGTTGAGCCAATAAATGAAATCTCTGCAGGCAAATAAAACATGAAGTAGCTTTTGTTTAGACAACGGAAACATTATTACAGCAGTGTTGTCTGGCCCTGTATCCCAGCTTACCAACTCGGCTCCCTGCTTCCATTGATTGACACATCTGCTGACATAAGATCAATCACCTGCCTTTTAATTAAATTGTTGAAACATGATGGAGGAGTCATAGTTTTGAGAATAATGATGGCATTTTATTCTCTTATTCGGCTTATTTTAGGATAGTTTTAAAACTTTTGAGGAGATAAAATCCTAATTAAAATTTATTAACGACTGTAAAGACCTTAATATCCTTTCACATTAAATCCCAGAAGTATATTTTATATAATCAGCATTTTTCTTCGTTTTTCTTTTTTTATAGCCATGTGGGCTTTCAACTAGCTGATCACTCATAAATTAGAGAAACTGGAAGCCATAATAGACTCACTGATCAAATACAGAGAAAATGAATGAATGCACATTCTAAGAAAGGAAAAACTTCCACAATTGGAAGAGATGCTCAATGTTAATTGTATTCATCTTTTGTTATCAATGCATATTGAATATTGCAATTTTGGTACAGTTATTTCCTTTCTTAAAATGTGTATACATATTTTTGGCACCCTCTGTAGCAGAAATGTCTACATTTACCATCAAAGGCAATTGTACACCTAGAGTGTTTTAAAATATTCTTTATATATCCAAATTTTCTAGTTCTTTAAGTGGCCTATTCAATATGGAATAATAATCCTGGCATTTGGCCGTAGCAACTGTAGCTTTATAATACCTAGAGAGAGAAACTGGAGGTATCTAGGGGTAAAAAATTAGGACTCTGTGCTCACTGGTGGTTCTCAAAAACTAGCATTTCATTGACACCTTTCTTGTGGCTTCCAGTGTCTAACTAATTGGATTCAGACAGCAGCCTCTGAGATTTCATCCTTCCAATTCAGCTCTTCATCCTGCCTTCCCTTCATGTCCTAACTCTTCTGTAGTCACGTGATCTCTTTGTCACTCAAATTCAAAAAGCAACTCCTCTCTGCAAAGACATTGTGGAAACACTGAGGGGAGAAAAAAGAGAAGGAGGCATGGTCCCTGTCAACAGGGATTCCGGATTTTTTTAATTATGTAGAAATGTTTGCATATCTTTAATATCATAAAGAAAATTATGCTACCCTACAATTGGGTTTTCCTTCTAGCCGTACCATTTAACCACACTGTGACCTTCCGAAAGATGTAAATCCTTTGAAAACCTTCATTGCCTTGTAAATTAGGAAATGAATGAAAACCACTCAGGCTAGGGTTTAGTAGGGTTCTAAAACAATTGATGGCTGTTGTTAGCTACTGTTATTTCAACAGCATTTATATTTTTATGATATGAAAAGAGTTCAAGAGGTTACCGTGAAACAATCCTGCTTCTTCATTATATTGAACCTGTGCCTTGTATAATAAACCAACATTGTTTTACATACCTGGGAATTTACAACCATAGACATGATAGAGAGGATTCATAGATTTAACTTCTCCATAATTTTGCTCATCATTCATATTTCTCTCCACCTTTTCACTTCCAGCCTTCTAGCCGATAAGAAATTTCCCGCAGGTGCTGTCAACTGTTACAGAAACCCAGCAATGCTTTTGCATATGGTGTCTGCAGGAAGTGCAGAAGTAAGTTGAAGTTTCTGTTTTATAGTCTTCTCGAGAGAAAAACAAAATAGTAAACCAATACTTAAAACGACAAAAGTGATGGTCAACGCAGAATCTGAAACAAAGGCTAAAGGCAGGGATTTTATCTTGATTTTTATCAAGTCAAAATACACCATTAAGTATTCTGGAACAAACTCACATTTTAAATGATCACAGGGAAAGAGTGAGGGATAGTGGTAGAGGAAGAGGAAAAAGACAAATCCTTTATAGGAATATGTTATCTTCTGAGACACTTAATGAAATGTGTCTTGGACCAGTTACCTCCTTTTGGCCATTGAGTCCTTTGTCTCATTTGTCCCCTTCTGGGTGGGTCAGGGGTAGGTCCCAGACTGTACCTCTCCTGCACATTGAAAGTTGTGCATGGCTGAGTGAGTAGCTGATCTTGCAGGTAACTCAGGCCACTGGGGCTGGAAATGAGAAATATGTTCTAACATCCTAACCCAACCCAGCCTCTGATCTCTTTCTCAATACTATGATAAGTCGTTTCTGAAGTCACTATCTCATTTACCATAGAGTGCTTTTGTACCCAACCCTTAAGGAACTGTGTTAGGAGTTTTTGTACCAGCTCCAGGTAGCTTTACCAGGCTGTGACAAGACAAGTTGTGGTTAAGTGTTGTAAAGGCAATACGTTCTCCACTATCCAACCACTTCTCTCAGTTGCCTTGAGCCAACACATTCAAGATCACACATAGGCACTTGTTCCTGTCTACCACATAGAGAACTTTTGGAGAGTGAGCTATTTCTTCCCAACACAGGGGCAATTTCCTACTCCAGCTACACATAGATATAATCCAGGATATAGGATCTGTTTTAGCCTAGAAAAATATCTTTTGATATATTTCTTAATAATGAACTTAACCCCTTAAAGTGATGATGAAATCTTACAGGAAACCAGCTGGATTTGTTATAGTATTTTACCAATTGAACTTAGTGAGTAATTATAATTTCAATTAAACAATTTTGTTAACATGAAAGAAAACTCATACTTAGCCCAGTATTTGTAATTTTTTAAAAAAAAACTATCCATCATTTCTTTCCTTGAAAATGGCAAGGTTAAAGTGCACATTTATTCAATGAAATAAAATTATTGGCATGAGAGTTATCACATTGTTTGATGAGTTTAGGTAACAGATTAGGAAGAAAGCCGTGTACTTGGAGATTCAGTGTATAGTTTACTTATTAATTTTAAAATTTCAGTTCAAACTTTTTATATAATTCAAAAGAAAGGATACTTGAAAGGAAGCCAAAATGAGTTGAATTGGTCACTTGTACCCTAACAAATTATAGCATTTTTAAACCGTAAGACCCACAAGTCAAAATACACCATTAAGTATTCTGGAGCAAACTTACATCTGTCCAAGCCCAGACAGTATGTTTGGCATAATAAGGATAGTGAAATTATCTCTGCTGCTCACCTGGCTTTATAGTTTCCTTTCCAATGTTTTCCTGGCTCTGTTGAGCACTTCTTCAATTACTTCCAGAATCTCAGAGATACTCCCTGCACACTCCTGGGACCCTCTTGCATTCTTTTCTCTTTTTTAAAACTTGGTACAGTTATTTGAATTAAATAACTTCAATCATATGTCCGTATACCTACCTTTCCACTGTATAATTTCATTAACATACAGTGAATTTCCTTAGTGAGTCTAGGAAAATTGTAGATGCATTCTACCAAAAAGCAACCAGACTTTGGGCTTTGACCTCAGAGCATTTAAGAAAATAATTCTCTCCCTATTCCTATCCCCAGTTACTAACAAATGAACAGCTCTTTGAAATTATATTTCTTAGCCCTAACATCTGCTCCACTGGCCTCTCCAGATACGTGGAATGTGCTTAACAAATAAGTGAACTACTGTTTGTTTGAGATAACCAAATGTTCAACATAACCAAATCATATGCTGTGGTCTGTTTCTGAAAACATCCCAAACGCACACACATTTTCTGAAATGCAATTGTACAGGTGCATGCCCTTTGGAACTTTAAATCTACTTGGTGTAAATCTTTTCCTGGACTATTCCTTAATACTGCGTTTCAAATATTAACTTAGATTGGCTTTGATAGAAATTCTAGAGCAGAAAGAAAACAATAACCAAAAGATCACATGCAGAGGCTTTTTATAAAAGCTACTAAACTATAATTCAAAATAAATGTTTTAACTTAATACTGTGAGGAATGGTGTTAAGGTTTAACAATGTTGGTCCAAATAATTTAATTCCTATTGATTATGTTTGATTTCACTTATTAAGATGTAGTTTAAAATGGTTAAATTAAATTTATTATAAGATACAAGATCAAGTTTACTTTAGAATATTTCTAGAAAGTAACTCATTATGAAAATCTGATTTTATACAGTCAATCTTTGACAAATGCTAACATAACTTAGATATACTGACATATTTATATATTTATAAAAATGAGAAAAGGCAGGTAGGCTTAAATATTCCCAACCATTGGTTTTGTTCAAACTGCTTTTCTTTGAGCTTTAAGGATTTTCCCCTTATAATTTCCTCTGCATAATTCATGCTTGCAGAATGAAGCATGTTGTGGGGCAAAGTTTTTATATGCCTGTATTACATCATATACGGTACTAGGAATTGAGCCTGAAGCCTCTGCTCACATCTTTGCTCCCTGGAAGTCTGTTGTCCACCCAGCAGATAAAGGGACATTTTGACAAGCACTGAGCTGCTTAGTCCTCAACAGGAAATGAGCTGCGTGTGCATTTTCTCAGGTAAGGAATTTGCCTATTTTTTTTTTTTCTTGCAGCTACTCCTGTATTTACGTTAATGTCTCTGGCACAGCAGATGACTTTGTGTTTAGAATTATGTTATTTCTTGAGCATCTACTAACCTAACAAGAGTTAATACATAGCATTAACAGCATATTGATGCTATTATAAATACTCTGCATGCATTCTTATCTTCACAGTAACATTATCCTCACTTTACGAATAAAGAAACTGAGGCACAGAGACATGAAGCAATCTGCCTGAAATCACAAAGCGAAGAGATCGTCGAGATGTTTTAACCTATTTACTTCCTCACCAGCAGTGCAATCCAATAAAATTTTGCTTAATTTTGTTTATGCGTGCGACTCTTTTATTGATCTACAAATCATTCTTCTCTGCAACACAAAGTTGTGTAAATTGAAATTGATTTAAATAAACTTCTTGTGACTGTAAGGCTACATTAAAATGTTTGGCTAAATTATCATTACAGTTATTATTAGCACCTAGTGGACCAAAATATTATATACAGTGAACCCCTGAACAGTGCAGAGGTTAGGGGTGCTGATCCCCATTGCTTTGATAATCCACATATAACTTTTTTTTTTTTGAGACAGAGTCTCATTCTATTGAGCAGGCTAGAGTTCAGTGGCCTCAGCTTAGCTCACAGCAACCTCAAACTCCAGGGCTCAAGTGATCCTCCTTCTTCAGCCTCCTGAGCAGCTGGGACTACAGGCACATACCACCACATCTGGCTAATTTTTTCTATTTTTAGTAGAGACAGGATCTGACTTTGGCTCAGGCTGGTCTTCACTTTTGAGTTCTTTTTTTTTTATTGTCTTTATTATTAAATCATAGCTGTGTACCATAGTGCAATCAAGGGGTACAATGTGCTGGTTTTATATACAATCTGAACTATTTTCATCAAACTGATTTCAATTCTTGAGTTCAAGGGATCCTCCCACCTCAGCCCCCTAAATTGCCAGGATTACAGGCATGAGCCTCCATGCCCAACCCGCCATATAACTTTTGACTCCCCCCAAAAGTAATCACTAATAGCCTCCAGTTGACAGATAGCCTTGCTAGTAACACAGGTGATTAACATATATTTTGTATATGGTATGTATTATGTATTGTATTCTTACAATTAAGTAAGCTAAAGAAAAGAAAATGTTATTAAGAAAAGCATGAGGAAGAGAAAATTAATTTATAGTAGTGTACTGTTCTTATCAATACTGTAAGTTTTTGTTGTTTGCTCACAGGATGAATCATTGCTCTGAAATGATAGGCAACTATAACAACAGACCTCGAGCTACGTAGTAAGCAAGTCAACTTTCACTTGTCATGTCATAACTTTTCTCTCCTTCTTGGGAACACTTCTGGCATCCCTACTGGCATTTTGTATGAGTGCCATGGTGTTTGTTACTCAAGGTAACAAACTTCCAACTTGGAAGTGCTCTGAACTTTCGCTCTCTTCTTAAATAAAATCGCTCTGTTACCCTGAAACTTGGGTAGGTCACTTTACTCTCTATCCACACCGCCTGTGCCGCTCCAGTTTTATTTTTAGTTTCCACTGACTTTTGCCTTCAATTACTACTCGCCTTGGTTGAAATTTCTAGCTTAGCCAAGGAATTGAACCAGGTCAATGGGCTGGGACCCCCAACCCCCAACAATAATGTCAGGACAGTGGTAGTATTATTAAAAGTTAAGAAGTAGGTGTGTGTGTACGAGTGCAAAGGGTAAGGAAGTTTATTTTTTAGGTAGGGGGCTTCAGAAACTAGTAGGAGACATCTTAGGTGATCTGAGCATTGCCTCAAATAAATAATGAAGTATACTGTGTGAACATACGTCTAGGTAAAAATGGTTGCAACAAAGGGAATAGCTATGCATAGGCTAGAGAGAGTGTACATGGCATCATTTAGGGAAAACAAGAGAGTGAGCCTTGCTGGAACTGTGTGAGAAAGAAGAGAGATAGAAAATGAAGTTGGAAAGGTAGCCTGGTGCAAGGCTACGGGAAGTCTGGAGCGTATGGAAGACTTTGCTTTTTCTGGTGAGGACAGAAAAATTTATTTTGCACTGATTTATGTATTAAAAAGATCATTCCAGCTGCTTCACTAAGAACAGGATTCAGGGAGGTAGGATTAAGGAGCCTTGAATCATGCTGGTATAAGAGGATGGTAAGATTATAAACAAGGGAAGGGGAATCAACTAATAATGATGTTTCATGTCTTTCTAATGAATGCGAGAGTTACAGAAAGGGCAAGCCAATTCCTGAGACTCTGTAGAGGGAGGGGAACTTGGAAACCGGATACGGATTGATGGAAAAGAAGCCAGACTCTGTAAAATAATTTAAAGAGGTTTCTTCTAAGCCAAATTTGAGGACCAAAACCCGGAGCCACACCCAAGAAGCCTTGAGTCACGTCCAAGTGGATTCGTGGTTGGGTTACAGTTTGGTTTTATACATTTTAGGGAGACAGGAATTTTATAATACATCGAAAACATACATTGGTTTGGCCCCCAAAATTAGGACATCTGGAAGAGGGAGTTTACAGGTTATAGGTGGGTTTAAAGATTCTTTAGCTGACATTTGGCTGAAAGAGTTTGGCTTTGTCTAAAAGACCAGGAGTCAGTGAAAAGAAAAAGGTCTATGACCTGACAGTCTCAAGTGGTTTATTATGTATTTTGAGGAACTTTATGTAAGTCTTGAGTAGCCTGAGGCCTGTCAATGAGTCACAGAGGACATCTTTAAGAAGGGGAGGGGGGCGTGATGAGGCACTTCTGACCTCCTTTCCATGGCTAGCAACTCAGTTTCAGGGATCCCGTTGGCCAAGAGGGGGTCCAGGCAGTTAATAGTTAAGAGGGGAAGACTTAAGATTTTATTTTAATTTACAGGATGACAACAGGGTTGGAGAGAATGAGGAAAATGAAAGACAGCTTTGAGGCTCTAAATAGTGGTAATTAGGAGGACACGGTACCATTAATTACAATAAATTAAGTTTGAAAAATGAGAAGGTGATGGGATTTTGATTATGTTGAGTATGTCTAGATGTAAATGCTTAGCTGGTATAAATCACAAATTTATTCCTGAGACAAATGTCAAGGCATTTTTCACAAGTTTCAAAGAAAAAGCAAGCAGGTTTTCTTTCGGGAGTTTCTGGACTGGAGCACACAAATACTTCACTGGAAACATTTCTTGTAACTGCCTTAGAAAAAACAAACAAACAACAACAAGAAAACAGTGAGCCTCAGCCAATCACAAACAGCCAACCAGCCAATTGGTTTTTCAACTAGGGATCACTCATCAGACCATATCCAAATAAGGCAAATGCCCTATTGATACCGGAATTTCAGGCTCTTGGTCTCGGCGATTCGAAGAAGGAATCGACGGACCACAATAGTGGTGGTAAGTTAGGATTTATTTATAGGAAAGAATTATAAGTAGAGGAGGATTTGTTTATAGGAAAGAATT